>JAWPHD010006183.1:0-149251 GCA_037043455.1 Cyrtodaria siliqua | reverse complement strand
GATTTTTGTTTTTCAGTAGAAGAATACATATATAAAAGTAGATACTGAGCTAATTTTATTTTCTATCTCCATGTCAATATTGTGTGTTCAGTATTTTACATTGAAAATGTCAAAATAACTCCAAAATGGGTGTAATTTAAAGAATTTGTAATAAAACAACATTAGAAGCCTGGTGACCTATATATTTTTTTACATGTTTTGAAAGAAATGTCATAGGACCTTGACATATACCAGTTTTATTAATTTTTCGGTAAAAACAAATGTGGGTGGGGTACGGTCCATATATGTTTGCTTTTGAAAGTAAAAAGACGAACGAGGATTACAATTGTTTTTGTATGATTTGAAAGATATGTGTATATGCAATCGAAAATTAATTGTTGTTTTTCAATAAACTTAATGTTATGAAAACAATTGTGAACATGTTCAATGACTATATTTTTCCTCTTTTTAGTGAAATTTTGAAGTTAGAAATATGTGCCTTCTTCAATGACGTCTAGTGGGGAAAAAAGTGTGGTGACCTAGCCTTTTTTTGATAATTTTGAATCTAAATTATACCAAAGAAGCTTTAAATATGAATTAAAAAAAAATCAGCACTACGTCCTTTCCCAGCCAACCTCCTTAAGAGCCGTACACTACGTCCTTTCCCAGCCACGTCCTTTCCCAGCCAACCTCCTTAAGAGCCGTACACTACGTCCTTTCCCAGCCAACCTCCTTAAGAGCCGTACACTCCAAGCGTGTATCGTAAAAGAAATGAAAAGGTACAAAGCTGCTTATTGAACTGAATTGTTGTTTAACGGCTCATCAAAACATTGTTTCGATTATTTCTTTCGAATATATTGCTATGGATCTTTATAACGTACTTGAAGGATAGATCCCCGTGTGGTTGCCGGGGTAGAATACAACCACTGCAAATCCCGCTAGAGGCAGATGTGTAGGACCCCGCTTCATGTTCATTTTGTAAATGTTTTTTTATCATGCTCATTCAAGGTCTTCTTCACGACACCGCATATGCAAATGTGGAAACGTGGCTCCATCGCAAATGGAGTGTCTACAATATAATTTGCAGAAACTTTGCAGTTCTGCTAGTTAGAAGGTTCTAGACACATTCTCTATATTTTTATATAAATGTAAATGGAGGATGAGCCTGGCATGTTCATCCCTGTTTGGCGCCATATAACCTTTCTCGTGTTGGTGCGACGTAAAACCCCAATTCAATTCAATTCAATTGAAGGATAGACTCCGATACACCGGATGTCCAGCTTACGTCTCCATCCGACAGGATTGTTGTCTCTGCTTGTACCAAACTGGCAGATATTATGTTGTTGTGGTGGTGGTGTCTATCCGTCTTTATGAATTTATTCTTCCTCCATTCGTCCTGATGAATTTACTCTCAGTTTTAAACGAATAAAGTCACATCTCAAAACTTGTTTTGAGCAAAAATACATTTTAATAAAAATTATTTAGTATGTCATAATATTATATATAGCAGTATATGTTTATTGTGAAGTATTTAAGGCAAGCCGTTTGTATAATCGTACAAAATAAGTATTTACTCGTACGTATTCGTATTCAAGTAAACATCCGTCGGGGGACCACTGCCTTCTGACAGTTAAGTGCGGAACGTGACTTTTTTGATATTTTAAGGATCGTCGATATCATTTTTGCTACATACTATATACATGTTAATGTTCATTTATTTGTTATATTCCGATTTAGGTAATTAGATGTTTCATATACATTGATGTAATTATAGTCAAAACGTTTCTAATGTTAAATAATTGTTTAATGTTCTAGATACTTCTGAGAAGCAAACAAACAATTTAAAAGGACGAGAGGCGATCTGGAAGTTTTTTTGTTGATGTTTTACGCCGTTTTTAGCTCGACTATTCGAAGAATAAGAGAGCTTATGTAATCACCCCGGCGTCGGCGTCGGCGTCCCACATCAAGGTTTGCGTGTAAGCTGTGTTTACAAGTCTATATCTCTATTTTCTTATCCTAGCACAACCAAGTT
Organism: Cyrtodaria siliqua; assembly: GCA_037043455.1. Classification (NCBI taxonomy): domain Eukaryota; kingdom Metazoa; phylum Mollusca; class Bivalvia; order Adapedonta; family Hiatellidae; genus Cyrtodaria; species Cyrtodaria siliqua. The sequence goes on along the minus strand of JAWPHD010006183.1, from coordinate 147,240 downwards.
TGGCCATGGGCTTCCATATAGCATTATCTTAAGGGCTGCATAAGCAATTTTGGTTCCTGTAACCTATGGGCTCCCAATGGAACCCAACTTATGATAGCCCATAAAATGTGTCCCATTTCACATAAACATTTGCGTGTAAGCTGTGTTTACAAGTCTATATCTCTTACATTTCTTACCCTAGCACAACCAAATTTGGCCATTAGCTTCCTAATAGCATTATCTTAAGGGCTCCTTAAGTAATTTTGGTTCCTGTAACCCCTGGGCTCCCATGGAACACAACTTCTGATAGCCCTTAAAATGTGTCTGTTTCACATTAAATTTTGCGTGTAATCTGTGTTTACAGGTGTATATCTCTTACATTTCTTGTCCCAGCTGAACTAAATTTGGGAATTGGTTTCCTTATAGTTAGGGTTGGGTAAGTAATTTTGTCTTCTGCAAATTCTGCTGGGCTCCCATGGAATCCAAATTGTGATGGCCCATAAAATGTGCAATAAAGGCAGATCTAGGTTTGCACGTAAGCATCTATATATAATTTTGGTTTGGGATTTCTTATAACATTATGCATCTTATTCATACTTCACCCATATTGGGGCATGGGCTCCCTCCTCTACCCCCGCCCCACTCCCTCCTCCACCCCATCCACATTTTTTTTGTTTACATATTTCTGTGTTGTTTTAGTCAATTCTTACCCATATATGTTGCCCCACCCCCGTCCCTCCCCCTCCCACTTGAAACTCTATTATTATTATTATTATTTTGTTTACATCTTTCTGTGTTGTTTTAGTCAATTCTTACACATAGCTTCTTACACACATATATATGTTGCCCCCTCCCAACACGCCTCTCCCCCCCTACTCGAAAGTCATTTTTTTAAATTTTATTTCTTTGTTGCTTTTGTCAATTCTTACACATGTTGCCCCCTCCCCTCCCCCACCCCGCCGCCACCCCACTCGAAACTGGAATATTTTTTTATTTTTTTTACATATTTCTGTGTTGTTTTGGTCAATTCTTACCCATATATGTTGCCCCCTCCCACCTCCCTCTTCCCCTGCCTCTCCCCCGCCCCCCAATCAAAACACGTTTTTTTAAACATATTTCTGCTTTATTTACATTTGTCTGTGTCACTAACGCTATGTTGCCCCCACTCACCCCACACTCGAAACTGGAATAATTATATATATATATATTATTATTTTTTTACATATTTCTATGTTGTTTTGGTCAATTCTTACACATAGCTTCTTATATATATTGCCCCCACTCCCCCGCCCCTCCTTTCCACTCCACCCACCCCACTCGAAACTCATTTTTTTTTTTTTTTTTTTTTTTTACATATGTCTGTGTTGTTTTAGTCATTTCTTACACATATATAGCTATGTTGCCCCGCCCCACCTCACACCATCGAAACTTTATTTATTGTTTTACATATTTCTGTGTTGTTTTGCTCAATTCTTATACATATAGCTATGTTGCCTCCCCCTCCCACTCCCCACACCCACTTGAAACTCAGTTTTTTTTGTACATATTCGATATTATATAGCTGTGTTGAATGTTGGATGCGCAACTGCCCTCCCCCATTGTTTCATGGGCTCCCCTCACATGGAGGACAGTGGGAGGGGAATTGTTTTCCGTTTTATCTTCCATTATTTGGATATTAATATTTTAATTTGAACGCAATCATTTACATATAAAACAATTTAGATTAAATTCAGATACACAGATGAAATATCAATAAAAAGAAATGAAATCAGGCCACAATAAATATATCAGCTTCCTCCCCGTGTTGCCTTTCGACCTCAAATTTCTTTAAAATGACAGCAATTTAGGATTAAAACAGACAAAAATAATAAAATTTCACTTAATTTTATATCGGCCCGAGTTTCTATACAAGCCCCATACCCCAAACCCACCCCACATTGTTTTAGCTTTGTTTTCTGATGGTATATACTAGCTATACAATTTATTATTGTCTTAAAAATCGAATAGTCGAGCTGCGCTGTTCTCCGACAGCTCTTGTTAGCAGATATTATACGGATTTTTATGTAATTTAGGAATCCAGTACATAGTAGGCAGTTCATTTTGCTTATCGTCTACACCAGTCTTGAAAGAAGTGCACCGAGTGATAGGTGCGGAAACGACATCATCCTCAGTAGAATTTACTGGAGTATACGAATTGGTGCTGCCGAGTTCCAGAGATAAAACATTGACGTAATGTAGGCGTCGAACAATATTATATTAATTAGCTGCTAAATCTAGTGGAACTAAAAGAAATTTATTATGAAATTCATGAATTCCCGATTTTAAATTACGAAAGGAAAACCTAGGTCTCGGAGGAAGTAAAGAGGGGTTAGCATTATAAAAGTTCATACGTGTATCTATAATTTTAAGAATTGACTTTTTCCAAGTAGAAAGCGAGTTTGGGTCCGCATGTTCTCTACGACACCATTTTATACTAAAATCTTCAATGGAGTGGGCGATCTGGGCACGACAGGCATAAAAATCAATAGTTGATGGTAATCTATATTTAGGACCTTTCGAAAACAAATGCCGAATACGTTTATCAACAATATCAACAATATCAAAATTACCGGTAATGACCTGACCTGTTGGAGCATAGCAAAATGTTGATGTGTTGCATTCACATTCCTTGGGAGTGTTATGTACTATATCAAGGTCAGAAACTATTTTGTTGTAATTGAAAATAATATTTCTAATATACTTATAGCAAATTACAGGACTTTCGGATTTTTTTTAAATATTTTGGGATAGAATCAGCTACATCAGTATCTCGAAAAATACTGGGCAAGTCAATGAAATCAATACTTTTATTAATATATAGTAGTTTTAGAAAATGCCTGACGTGATCAGACTCCTTGTCAATATGGGGTCGGAGAACATGTTGTGTGTAGCTTTGAACCATGGAAGCAGTGTTATACAAGGGATCTGTACGAATGAACATCTTGTCTGCTTCCTCGTCGATCAACTTTAGTGAAGAAATGGACAAAGAGGTAAGCCGTGAAAGCATAGAGTGCTTTCCAGACTGTTTAAAAATAGTATGTAAATCAGCGACAGAAATAATTACACGCGATTTACGTTTGATGTTACCATTACGCCTAAGACCATGAGACCTAGATTTACGCTTTCGAATAGAAAATATAGAAAACATGTCAATATTAGGATCTTTTGAAATATTTCCTTCTTGATAAATATTGTCAGTGGATATGGTGTCTGTAAGTTTTTCATCCACTTAAGTTCTGCAATATGTTTAGCTTTTATTTTAAAGCTTTTAGTAGCATCATTATCAAATAATATATATTCAGCCGGTTGAACAGTTACGTTACTAAAATTATGACCTAACTGACGAAAGTGTTGGTACGAGTACTTTTTTTAACTTTTCAGGATTTCTTGCATTATATTTGTTTTCACGAAATCGAACTTTTAAGGATCGACCTGTTTGTCCAACATATTGTATACCGCAACGTGGTGCATTTCAAGTCAGAACGTAAATGACGTGAGCTGTACGTCAATCAACATTTGAAGCTCGACATACATTAAACAATCTACCATTAACAGCTGATTTAATGGTGGACTTGCAAGATAAATAATTGCAACAACTGCACCTCTTAGCATTGCACTTACTAATAGAGGGAAACACCCTGGTCTTGAATGAACTAAATGATTTCTGAAAGACTTTATATGGTATTTCCTCAAAACAGGTGATCCTAGAGGAGTTACGGAAACTTTTGAGCCATTATTAAAAATCCTAGTAATATTATGAGAAGTAACATAAAACGAAGTTGCCGAATGAAGATTTAAAGGTGTAAGGCGTACATATGGTTTAGTTCTAAGAAATGAAGAGTTATTTTGTGGAATTTGTATTGATGACGCAGAGTGTAACCGAAGAGGTGAACAATTTATTTTAAAAGTTTTTTGGTGAGTAATACCATTCTGTGAAAAGCGAAATAAGGGCCAATTAGTAGTTATTAAAGATACGAAAAAATGTTATCAAAGATCCATAAGAAATAGTATTAATAACCTTACGGACTGTTAAAAGAGGTCCAAAACTAGACGTCAGTGTATAATACAAGACAATGAGGAAAGTTAAGGAAAATCCTAATAAAATGGGCCAAAATGTCGATGAGCACAAAACCTTCAACGCGGTATATGAAACACACGTGTTTAAGGAAAAACTGGATCAATGAATGTCATACAAACCCTGGAGGATGTAAACATAACAATATTGATTGGATGTACGGGGAAACCACACTTGATGACAATGGTTTGCCTTTTGTAAAATATATCAGTTGGTCTTTAAATAATAACGACGATCGATACATGAGTCAATAGCAAAAAGTATGCAGATTCTTGCGCTGTATGACGTCAAACGTTCTCACCTTGTTCAAGATGCTTATTAAAGTATATATGTACTGATGCATATGGTCGATTTATATCGAGTGTGTGCACGGTTTGGGAGCACGGCAAGTTTGCTGTAATTAAAATTTCATTAACATTACTGTTGAGTTTGTCTTCGTGATTTATCGTAGATTCTAACACGACCTCCGCAGCCTTTCATATACACAAAGAGAGACAACTGTATGTTATTCTACGATAAAATACAGCTGACGTTGGGTCAATATCATATAGAACATTATCTTACTTCAATATTAGCGAGATATTTACAAGCATGTGAAATATATGTATTCATTGTCCGCCATATAACGAAATGTGTCATTCCTGTTACACTGTTGTCCATCATGCAACACGATACTGTTTTCGCTCTAAACATATGGATGAAATGTATATCATTTCATAATGCCTAGATGTACATCACATGCGTAATAGAATGCTATCATAACAATCGCTTCTGCATTGGACGGATTCTATTATTATTAAAATTAAATGATAGGAATGAAAAAATTAAGAACAACAACCAACGTTGACAAAACATTTTTCTTACTGTTTATTATTTCCTGTCAATTTTTTTTCTATAACATAACTGAGGGCTATTCTTTAATATATATGCTCAAGATTGCCATTCATTCTCTACATTGACATTTTAAAATCTACATTCTAAGATTTGTTACAGGAAGGACATTGCGTTGTAGGCAGCTGACATTGTGCTTCAATGCTTTCTTCAGTTTTGACCTGCAAGGTTGCATCATTTTCAGTAGTTCTTTTTGTTGGAAAAGTTATTAAAAATTGCTTGCATTTGATTTTGTTTTCACTTTCACGATTTTGAAATAGCGTACTTTCTGATAATGACTCACATACACGGCATGCTTAAACTGAAGGACAAAAATGTGCATTCCTAACCCTAAATGAATTTGTCAACCATTAGTTTAATACATTAGGCAAACGCGGATCCCGGTTATGTTTCAGCAGTCCCAGACACCCTCATAGACCCGTTTGTGGTAAAGTCTGCGTTATATAAAACGAATTACTTTTTCTTCTTTTTTTGTTGTTGATAAAATCCTTACATATGTTGAAAATGACGTAAAACATCATACAAACTTTATAAAATCCCAAGACAGAATGTATACTGACGAGATAAAGAAACGCCTCATCGGGAATTTTCGCTATATATTGTATATACCGCACACTTAATGCCACATAATATTCCAAAGAAATCCCAAAAAACAAAGTTGCAGTTGGTTAGAGAAAGGACACAACTGTGATGTTGTAGACGTTTTAATCACAGTACACTTTATAAGAAGAAATTCATAAATATTGAAGTTCCTCTTTGAAAAATTGATTATTTTAGTACTGTATTTAACGTAAAGAGTTTGCAGAAATTTGCATCCTAAGTTTGCTCACATGCTTGAGCCAAACAGATACTCTGCCAATAATCAATTTGAAGAAATACTATTTGCTGTGTTTTGTGTTGTTTTAGTATTTTTTCCGAAAAGAAAGATCTTACGTAGCCATGTACCATTCGATTAACAGCAGCATAGTGTACATACAATATATAGCGGAAATTCCCGATGAGGCGTTTCTTTATCTCGTCAGTATATTTTGGTAATTTTGAGTCCGTTATTAGCTCCCTTACCTTCACCGTGTTTACGTTTTCCAAATGATTTTTAATTCTTTTTTTCCCGCTAAATGATATCTTCAAAACATGGGCCACAGTGGGGAGAAGGGTGTGGTGGAAGGTTTGAAAAGGCCAACTACAATACAAATTCAATGACACTGTAAGATAAACAACATATCAAACGATTTTATTTGTTCAAACTTGGATCTAATTATTTAACGTATGTCTGAAATGAAACGTTATGCTGATGGAATTACACAGTATATGTTTTATTTCTCCTACGTCACCCATGGGATCCGTGGGAAGGGGCGTCAAAATTTCATATACATAAATATCCGAAATATAATTGGTTCATTTACAGTGTCATTCAAACACAATTACAAACAATAGCGCAATCAACGCAATTAAACTGTGCTTAAGTGTGTGGATAAAGGGTCAAAGGGGTGAACACACGTCTTTACCATATTGCCATGTGAGAAGAATGCGCGGGAATTTTTGATGGCGCGCTGTCGGAATAGATTTTACAAATACAATATTTTATCGGCCACTTCCCAAAACTCAAACGTGTTATTGATTTGGAACTTAAACCAAAATGAATGGCATGCCATCTAGTTGGTCCTAAACAAAATTAATTTCGATTCGATGTCAAACATGGCATCCAGCGCCCATCTTTGTTTCTATAGAGTAATATAGGAAAAACTTGTGGCGACTACTCCTCTGAAACAACTTCATGGATTTCCATGACACTTTACAAGAATGTTGCTCCTGCTGTCTCGTTGGTCCTAGCGAAAAAACCCAGGCCGGTCTGAAATTCAAGATGGCTGCCACAGCTACAAATATATTTTACACAATACAAGTGTGTGGTGACTACTCAAAAACCATAAGTAATATTGCTTTGGAACCTTTACTAAAATAAATGGCATGACATGTAGTTGGTCCTACACAAAATTCATTTCGATTGGATGTCAAACATGGCACCAGCGGCCATCTTCGTTTACATAGAGTTATATAGGAAAAACTTGTGGCGATTACTCTGAAAAAAACTGATGGATTTGCATGACACTTTACAGGAATGTTGCTCTTGATGTCTAGATGTCCTTAGTAAAAATCAGTTCGGCCTGAAATTCAAAATGGCCGCCACAGCTAAAAATACATTTTTAAAAATACAAGTTCATGGCGACTACTAAAAATAGAGATTTTAACCAACTATCTCAAACAATAACTTGCCACTCCCTTAAGCCTTTATTCATAAACTTCAGGTGAAAATTCAGCGGCCTCTTGCTCAGTGGATAAGGACGCCTCGGCTTGAGAGATGTATAACATATAACAAGAATCACTTCGCCAATAACAATCATAAACATTTATACAATCTTTAGTCTTAACTATAGAAACAGTTCAAAACTATTTGCTAACTAATGTTTTCGCCATTCAGTACGCAGTACTTTGATTCTACATTACTTGCATTTATTCAATTATTAATATTAATTATAAAAATAGAATAAAGCAAATTGTTTATGCACAGTATTCATTGTTGATTAACTATAGCAAAAATAATATATTTAAGCCTATGGTAGAATAAGAAGAAAAAATGAAACTCAATTTTTTTATTTAATTATATGCAAGCAGGTTTGAAGTCATAATGAAACTGGATAAATAAAATCAAGACGACAATTCCAATGCCTAATTAACACTTCAAGATTGCCATGTGTCCCTTTAAAATGCTATGAAAACTGTCTAAATAAACTTGATACATGGGCTATCAACATAATATTAATTGTTTGTTTAATGTATTAAATACCCACTTTGGCTACAAGTACAAATTGTTTCTTTACATGATCTGTCTAGATTAACTCACCGAGGTAAGATCTCTTCTTACTTCACTGACTAACTACACTGTGTAATTATTTAAAGACCTTTATTGCTAAAATCTCAACAAAGGCGAAGAAGACTTTGCTATTATACAGTGTTGTGTTTTTACAGTTCGGTTCATTGAAAAAAAGGAGAGTTTATTCGAAATTAGACGCTTTTTTTGCCAACACCAACAGTGAGTGCCTGAGTGAATGTATTACAGTAATGACTATATAATGAGGCTTTTAAAAAGTAGTAAAAAAAAAAAAAAAAAAAAAAATGTTTATTAGTTGAATAACAGTTCTAAACATCAAATGTATTTAGGTTCATTAAAACAAATGCACAATACGACTAACCAATGCACAGGCGCCGTCCGGCGGACTTACCAATGCACAGGCGCCGCCTGGCGTAACCAATGCACAGGCGCCGCCTGGCGTTACCAATGCACAGGCGCCGCCTGGCGTAACTGGCGGGTGAGTGTCGCGTGACGGATTCGTAAATATTGTCTTTTTTTGAGCAGACCTCCTTCTTGTCTGGGATTTTTTTTGTAATTGTTGATTGATTAGCATATTTTTGTAAACCAATGTTGCAGAAACGAAAAATGTATACCTGATCCAATCGCTGAGTGACATTTACGCACGGACCATTAAAGGTAAAAAAAAAATCCGAAAAAAAAAACGAGTGTGAAATTAGCTTCTAGTCTTGTATTTATATATACATATACTACAACACAATTTCTCCTTCTCTCTATCCATCTTCTCTCTCTCCAGTAGGGGCGGCTGTGAACTAATATCCCTAATAGTAAATACTGAAGAGAATGACCTATTTTGAGAATTATATAAAACACATTTTAAATTCTCGAACATTTGTGCATCACCCTTCATTAGAAGTACGTTTGTCTTTTCTTTCAGAATAGAATAACACAGATGGAATACCGGATGTTGAGGAAACGCGGCGCCTGTGTCGTCATTCTGGCTGCGTTGATTACTGGAGCAACGTTTGCGTCGGTGCTGCATCATTTTATGGACGCATCGCGTTTTTCTCGTGATATATTATCGATCAAATACCTCAACGTGTTGAGATTTTATCAGTCTCGACTGACAACCTGTGGTGAAAATTACACCGGATATGGACATCAATTTTTCCAATTGAGATCCGCGGTGTATAATCCGGATGTTGATACATTCTCTATTACGTGTGAGAATGGTCGAGTACCTCCAAACTATTGGTTTGATGGCAAATACGCGTTGACAAGATACACACACGGTTTAAAACGGATTTCTGGTACTCTTAAAGGCAACATAAAGACAGAAAGAGGTGTTGCAATAGCCGTACATCGAGAATATCCTCACAACTTTTACCATGCCATGACGCAATGGTACAACATCTACGTCATATCCCGGATGTTTCAGTTCGACATGAGGAAAGCCATAATCATCTTACTGGACAAGGGCCCAACAGTTCAGATGGACGAGCAGTGGACACGTATCTTTCAAAAGGTAATCTGGACGCGTGATTTAAAATCTCCATTATTCCTTCAAGATGTTATATTCAATATCGCCGGACCCGAAAGTGCAATGTCCTATTTTAACTTAACACACTTGCCATATATAGAAGAATTCTCTGAGCAGTTTTTAGATACCTTTGGATTAAAAAGCAATAAAAAGTTAACTTGTTCAAACTTAACTATTGTGCTAGCTGTAAGAAACGACTACTATATGTATCCGAGTGTAAACACAACTGGTAAAAGAAACACGGAAAGAAAGTTTAAAAATGAACAAGAACTACTTAAAACTCTCCAGGAAGAATTCCGCGGCCACACCCTTCGAACCCTGTCGGCGGAGAGAACATCATTGGAAGAGCAATTACGGCTGATGTCAATCACGGATGTATTAATCGGGATGCACGGCTGCTCCTTGACGCATACACTGTTCTTACCCCGACATGCCGCCGTCCTTGAGTTATATCCCATCTTTTGGAAAATTCACCACTTCTTTAGTTCTGTTGCTAAATGGAGAAATATAAAGTTCGACTACTGGAGAAATTCGGACAATGCAAATGAATTCTCCGATCACTATACATATATACCACCGCACGTTATACGTAATTATGCTTCCGAAGTAAAGAACTATTTTGCCGCCCAAAATGAATGTGTATTTAATAGTGATTAGGTTGGCCTAACATAAATACCAAAATGGATAGACTGTGTTATGGTCATTTGTGCTTCTCTGCAGTGAACAGAGGACAAAATGGATGCGTCTCTGCGTAATTAGGTTGGCCTAACATAAATACCAAAGTGGATAGACTGTGTTACGGTCCTTTGTGCTTCTCTGCAGTGAATAGACTACAAAATGGAATAGGCTCTGCGGTAATTAGGTTGGCCTAACATAAATACCAAAATGGATAGAATGTGTTACGGTCTTTAGTGAACAGAATATAATAGAGCCTCGCCATTCTTCGTTTTCTAAGCCTCGCCTAATAAACTTGATAGTAAAAGGCACTGACATAATATTCTCTATTTATCATGCAGATATGCACTTTTCTGCTTAATAAAGGGGTGACCTAATAAGTTTTGCTTTATTAGGCACTGACCAATAGAACAAATCAATGCGGAATCCCTCGTTGTTTATTGTACGTAACGTTATTTGAAGTCATGCACGTAACGTTGCCTGACGTCATAAAACAAACAAAAAAACTACAACATGGCGGCGTCCTCGATAAGCGTTCTGAGAAATAGGTAATAATAGTAATTCATACCGAAAATGTGGATAATCTACATGATAAATAGAATATTATGTCAGTGCCTTTTACTATCAAGTTTATTAGGCTCGGCAAAAAAACGAAGAATGGCTCGACTCGCTGACATAATATTCTCTATATATCACATAACGTCCCTTGTTAGCAGTGTCGACACCCATTTAATATTCTATATTCATGATTGCAATGCTATGTGATAAAAAGTATCTTAAACTCGTTCCCATTCCATATAAGATTTATGAAACTCGTTATGAATTATTTTTTATTTTAACTCGCCAAAAGGCTCGTTAAAATTAAATAACTCATAACTCGTTTAAATCCTATATGAAATGGAAACTCGTTTAAGATCCTCTATATATTTAGTTTCGGTCGGCAATCTGTTTGCACTATTTGTTTGAATAAAATATTCCAACATTCTTAACAGCACATGTCAAGTATTTCTTACTTAAGCAAATGGAGTTTCCGAGTTAGCGTGTATTCGTCTTGATATTAATCCGACCATCCTATTTACCATTCCTCTTAACATTCAAATGAGCGAATATGCAAACAGCAAACACGGTAGACTGCTCCACAGCCGTCATTAAAATAGACGAGTGAACGAGACATGCGCCGTGGAGCAGTCTACAAACAAGGTATTTATATACTGAAGGAAAAAGAAACGCATAATGCGTATTTCCGCTATATATCGTATGTTTAATATGGCTAATCGAATGGTACAGGGCGACATTAGGCCTGTCCTTTCGGAGAGAAGGTTTAAACAGCACCGAACACACCAATGGTTACCCCTTTAAAGTTTTATTATCGACAGAATGCGCATTTGGCTCAAGCAGGTGAGCAAACTTAGGCTTTAAACGTTGCAATAAACACAATACTGAAATGGCTTGACTTTCTCAAGCAAAACTTCAACATTTATGAATTTCGTGTAACAAAGTATACTTTGATTAAAATGTCTACAACATGACAGAGTTGTCCTTCCTGTAATTAGCTGTAGCCCCTTTTTGTACAAAACACGTTGAGATATATCTGGAATATTACATGGAATAAAGTGTGTATACTTGTGTAGAATAGGCAATTGTTTGAGTATGCGTTTCTTTTTCCTCTCAGTTTATCTGTGTAGTTGTCTCTGAACTTGTGATACTTTGGTAATTGTTGACATAGATACTCAGTACATTTGAAAATGCAGCGTTTTGATTTTCGATTATTTTTAGTCCGCTTTTTTTTTGTGTTCAAATCAAGATTGTATTTTATGCTAGTACACAAGTGTCATTGTCCCAAAGGTTAACATATGGCGATAAAAAAATTGCATACGATGTGCTCTACCACTTTCAGTTCAAATATAGAAATTAAAAAAAAAAAGTGTTGCGTTTTCAAATATACTCTGTTTATTATACGTCTATCTGCAGTCCCTTATATTTAAACAGACCTGCCAAATCTCCGGATTTTTCAGTCGCTCTCCGGATCTCCGGATTTAAGTGTACAATCTCCGGATTTTCCATCAAAACAAAATGTTCATGATTTAACAGCTATACTTTCACAGTTTATCAGCTATTTCCCGAATTGGTCCTGTTACGCTCCCTAGTCAGAGGAATATATACAAGTGTCGAATCAGTGGGGTCATCCGTGTAATGCATTGACTAAATCTACAATTATCGCATGACTGAGAGTACTTTCTGTTGTCCAAAGTCGTGTGATATATTCAATACAGGAAAACGAAAGTGTACTGATATTTCGTATAAAGGTACCCTTTTCAAAAAAGCCTCGATATATTTCATGATATATGCTTGTAACACCTCGTTGGACATTCTATAACTAATAATTAACACCTAAGAACATAATTAGTTCCTTCAGTGCCATAACGACATGCGTAATGCAGCAATATCTGCGATTTCTTTAATTGGTCAACCTAACTGAAAAAAGCAAGTGTCAGGAATAGTAGTATAGCTACTGAGGATACGAGGACAGTTTCCTCCCTCGCGACAAGCAATCAGAAGTTATCAGTTGTTTTCAGTGGTCCTTAACACAAAGATGCAAACGCCAAATGGCGGTGACATACTTGCTACCAGACCCGTCACAACTATACAAACTGCTTGATTGCCCTCCGCTTAGGAGGAACTTTACCAAAAAATACAGTATCTATTAATTTAGTATGAATAATATCCCACCGTCTCCTTTTTGCAAATAACTAAAACCTTTGCAATTCATTCGTTAAGCAAAGTCAGATGGAACCGGACAGTAGTCTTCATCATCATGTGCATATCATTTTTCTTACCATGGAGTATTTTATTTTGCTACACTTTGCTATTTTGTATTTCAGTTCAAGAAGCTCTTCTCTTATTCTATCCAGTTCAGTTAATTATCCATTTCTACCAGTAATAGTCTTTGCTTATTAACTTTGCTTTTTTAGTGTCCATAAAATCATCACAAACTACTTCATATTCTACTTGGAGTTGCTTACCTTTTATCAATTCTCTTCTAAATTTATCTTTTAAATTGTTAAGTTTTCTGCAAACCTTTTTTTTTTAACTTTTCTTGTTCCATTATATATAATAATATTATATATAATTATTTTAAACCCTTATTTAATATTTTCAATATCCTTAAATGGAACCCAGCTATTGAAATCTTCATTGTAACCCTTCCATTTAATCAATGCTTGTTTCTTTTTGTAATCACGTCGTATTACTTTTTCAATCCTGAATATTTCTTGCTTTGCTTTTATCATTTCTAATTCATAAAAACTTCCATCAATGTTTTGGTTGTTTAAAACTTTTATTTTGTATGTCACAGGATTTGTATATTTAATTTCATCAACAAAAAATATTTCTTCAGTCCATTTTGGAGTATAACCTTTTTCAAAAGTTTTTTTTTATATTTGCTGATTCTAACATTATCCCCTATTTTAAACTTTGGCTTAATTTGATTACTTCTCATTTTTCCATACAAGTTGAAATACACCATTCCTTTATTCTTTTCATCACTTACTTCAGTCGGCGTCATTTTGATACTCCGATGTTTTGTATTATTATACTTATCAACCATCATCTGTAGCACGTTTAAATATGTATTTGTATTGTTTGCTGTGAAATATTTCCACATCCTCTCTTTTAATGTCCGGTTAAATCGTTCAATTACTACAGCTTTTCCGAAATTAAAAGTGTGATACATGTTCATAGTATTATCATCAAGGAATTGCTTAAACACCTTGTTATAAAATTCCACACCTTGATCAACCCACAACAATTTACCCTGTCTTCCTGTACTTATTATCTGTTGGAACGCTTTGGTAATTTCTAAACCAGTTTTATTTGGAACTGGTAAAACCCAAGCAAATTTACTAAATACATCAATAACAGTAAGCAAATATTTAGTACCTTTATTATACTTTGAAAACGATTGCATGTCAACTAAATCAGCAGACTATATTTTATCAATTTCATTAACAATCACGCGCCGTTGAGTGAACTTTCTTCGTATAGGTTTATGAAGTTGTCTGCTAACTTGTCAGTCCATTTCAATGCCTTTTCTCGTTTTTTGACGCTCCAAGACCAAGTTTATATTTTATACTGATAACTGGTTTTACTATCAAATTCTTAGCAATCTTTTCTCGAATAGTTTTAGACTTACTAGATTTCAAACCAGCAAGCATGTTTTTATAACACATTGATTTATTACTAGGATTTTCATCATAACGATAATCATGATCTTTACAAACAGCATCTAATTCATTTACCTGTTCTCCACTATCAAGTGGATTATCAGGACCACAATATTTATAACCAGGAATTGTTAACCCCTTTTTGGGTAACAAAGGAAGCATAGCTTTATGAATATCAATATTTTCACCTTGTGTACTTTTAACAAACTGTGTTTTGGTAATACCACAAGATGCGCAAGTTGCTTTTAACATTCTTCTCCCATTTTTTGCCAATATGTGCTGAGGATTAACATTTTCAGTAACCATCTTTTCTTTAATACAGTAACTAATATATAAATAAGATTAGACTAAACTTTGTTTAGCCTAAACTTTCATATTTCACTACCGCTCATGAACAGTCTCAATCAAACCGAGACTGCAATATTTCGTATGTGTCGTGCTCGGCCGTTTCCAAAGGTCCATTATTATACTCTTTTTTGTTTACAAAATATGATTTTATAATGTTTTCATTTTCTATTGGTTTGTATGGTTTTAATATTTTATAAAGAATATCATACATACTATTGTCTTCTTGTAACTTTTTAATGAAGAATAGACAGAATTACCCACATAGGACACTTGTTTTATCTTGATACTGAATAGTGTTGTATTTTATATCAGGCATTTGAGCTAAAACTTCTTTTGATGGGCTCAGACCAAACTGATCGAAGTAATAATTATCATAGTAACAAGTCCAATGTGTGCCAGGTCCAGTATGATCATCAAGATTAATAATACCAGGTGTTTGTTTATTTTGTTTTATTGGTAATTTGTTTTTGCTGTACACCACACTGAATTTCTGTATACCTAACAGCTTAACCCATTTCATTATATCTAAGTTAGAGATAGGTTCATTTTTTTTATTTTTTTTTTAAATGGGATGCTTCTATATGGTCTAATTTGTGAGTCTACTTGTAAACCTTTCCCTTTTCTACCTACTTGTAAACCTTTTCCTGTTAAACCACTAACAAGAGTTCCGATCAATGGAATTCCTAATCATGCAAGAAGTCCAAGAAATCCTCCGTCTTGTTGTTGTTCCTTTGTTAGATTAATAGGGCAACAACCTTCAGATTTTATTATCTTTTTTATTTGTGGTAGTGTTAACGCATTAGAGTCAAGTAGTGCTTGTTTTTTATCACTAGGCACAGTTACCATTCATTTTCTAAATAGTTTGTCGATTCCAGTACTCGCCAGGCCACTCAGTGCTCCTGTTACTAGTGGTGCTAATACTTTTGGAGCGAGTCTAGCAAATGTTGGTAATATTGTTTTAGTTAACAAACCAGCTAATGCGCCTAAAAAGCCTCCATTTTTAGACAGATTTCATTTGTGATTTTGATATAGGTGTACCGGAAGTAAATCAAATCCCATTGAGTCCAATGCAATATTGTCTAAGCTTTCTAGTGAGCCATTTTTCAAAATGAAATTCAAACTAAGATTCACTTACATGTTCTTAGTCATGAGACCTGCCTCTCTAGAAAACTGCTGAGAATAGTAGGGGTCATGTGGCATGTAAGAAAATAAAATTCTGATCTTTGTTGACACCGTGAACAAACTCCATTCATTCGACACCTCTTAAATGTGTTCTACTTTCACTTTCAAAACTGTCAAAGAAAGATATAAATATCGGACAGGGAAAGCAGCATTCAAGGACGACAGTCAACCATAAAACACAAAAACAAACACGCAAACAGACACACGTGTTTAAGGAAAAACTGGATCCATGAATGTCATATAATCCCTAAAATAACAATATTGATTGGATGTACGGTGAGACTTTTTACGGTCGCCACACGGCACAAACAACACTATTGTGCATACAAAGAAAGATAAAATTATCGGACAGGGAAAGCAGCATTCAAGTTGATAAATAAAATCATCATACAACCATGCAAATGGTTTTTAGCTATCACAAACAAGTCAATAAAGTCATTTCAGCCAGAAAAACAGGCCTTAAATACTCAAAAATGCCTTTAATCACAAAAAAAGTTAGGGATTATATATTTCGGAACTCCTTTCGACCACACCAGGCATGAATACCAGAGTGATTCACTTTCTGTATACCTATATTTATGTCTAATCCCCGTCAACCAGATTTAGCTTTGTTAATATTGTTAATCTGAGTAGCTGTCAACAACAAAGGAAAATCCCCAGTTAGTTGATTATTCTTTAGCCTGAGCGTTAATTCACTTTTATTTTCATATGCCTTTGCCAGACTTCGTTTCTGGCCATCTGTCAAATCTATCGAATACTTTTCGTAAGTCATATATACATATATATTATAAGTTAGATTAAACTATTACCAATTCATTTCCGACAGTATCAACAACTACATATTCTTCATAGAGAACCAGAGCATCAACTTTATAAGGAGCCCGCGGGGGTATATTTAGCTTATATCTCAAACTTAGTTGTTTTTTGATCAATACTGACTTCATTTCCCTTGTAACTCAAATCGAAATATATCATTCCGAAAAGAGTTTTAAAATTACTCACGTTTAGTAAAGTTCCAGTGTTTTTATCATTTTGTTTGTAAGAATAATTAATAACATCTCTGCATATTCTTATAATATTATCATGGCTGTATTCAGCTTCTGGATAATAAATTCCGTTTCCAACTTCCAATCTAGCTGATTGTAAATAGCATTTAGTATTAGCAGCATTTACCTTAAACGTATCCAAAAGATGAGGATTTCGTGTTTGAGAAGAACTCTTGTCTGACCTTTGCAGATAAACAAAAACATGGTTTGGACTTTTGACTCCAGCCGTTATTCTAAATACGGATTCAGTTAGTTGAGAACTTCCGCTTTCTTGTATCATTTCAGGAAGATAAGTCCATCGTGTTGATGTCATATGATTTGACATAACATAAACTAAACCATCTGAGTTAAACATCATTTTAGGTATCCACAAAACTAATTTATTAATAACTACTCGACCATAATCACCACTTGATTTGAAAATTAACACATTATCATCTGGATTTGAACCACGATTATTTTCATATAGACCGTAATGTTAGCTCTACACAGAATAACACTTACCCTAATGCTCCGTGACACTTCAAATATCCATTAAAATGTATCTACGTGACGACAAAACACAAAAATAGCAAAACAACAATGCCCATAACTGCTCTATGCACCAGCATTTGGCTCAAAATGAAAGTAGATGACCTTTTTTGACAACAACAGCCGAACCACACCTCATTTTGTTTAAAATCTTACCTCATACAAAGTAGTACCACTCAGCACTCTGATGACCGATTCCTTTGCTTTTTGCACCCATATCTTCGGAAATCTATCCTCAAAACAACAACAGTAAATATACTTACCTCTTTTATGTACTAAATCAATTACACAGTCCCAAATAACACCACTGATGGTACTACTTTCGAGTACGACCATTTTCAACTTTTGACCTCTCTGGTTACCGGTCCAAGTCCATCTGTCAGTTGCAAGCTTATTTGAATCTGACTAGGAGGAAGCATGTTTGTTTCCAAACCTTCAAAGAAGGAATATTTATTTAATGGAATTACAGAGTCAACTTTTTGATTAGTTATGATTAAAGCATGACGAGCAGTAAATCCTAGGTTATAACCAGCTTGATCAGTAGTCGTATTGTCTAAATAAAAGTATTCTTTTGTTCCGGTTGTCTTTGCAAAATCGTCAGAAATTTCAAGAAGCTTTTGACATTAACAAATCTGTGAAGATTATTTCCATCGTAAACTATTTTTCCATTTTGGTTTACTTGCATTTGATCAATCAGTGAAGCTGCATCTTAAATTAAAGCAATTCTTTCGGCGTCTGCGAAAGCGGCTCCATCAGCAAGTTTGTTTACTTGAAAACTGATTTCAAAATATGCATTATACCAATCAAAGTAAGAACTTCTACTATTTAGTGTAAAGTCATAACCACTTTTCATTTGCCTGGTAGCATTTCATGGTTGTGTTATGGAAGTATCTAACTGAATAGGTACATGTTCATATCTAGTATTATATGTTTCACTTCGAAACATCTATGTATACTAGTAATTAGATTATTTTTATTTAATTTATCGTTTAATTCTTGCACGAATATTTTTGGTTCCTCTTCCGGATAGTAATCTGTTATTTTTTGCATTTACATCTTCTTCAGTTTCAGCTACAACATTTTTTTTATTATCAGCCTTTGTAAGTTCTTTTAAAATTAACACACCTTTTGGTTTAGGTTTAATAACTGAAACTAATTTATCAGCAGCCATTTTTACTACTTCATCTCCAAGTTTTTTAGAACCACATTCTAAGATTTGTTTTCCAGCAGTTTCTAATGCTTTCTTGCCTGCTGTTTTTACAGACTCACTAAATATTTTTGATCCAACTTTTGAAAAAAGGTCAAATATGCCAGCCCCGGTTAATCTGTCTACTTCAGTATAAGTTCTCGTACTAGTGTCGTAAACCTTTTTTAATCGTGTCATATATAACTTATGTTGGATAAAACATAAGTTACTCAACTTATGTTGGATAAAACATAAGAGAGGTGTTGCTTCTTTCATTACTTCTCATGAACAGACTCAATAAAACCGAGTCTGCTGCTTTATTCTCTTAATTGTGTTTGTTGATCCCAAAAGATCACCTTTATCAGTATTTAATAAGATTACATTAATTCCTTTAAAACAAATCGAAATGATGTATGAACCCCAATAAGATTAATAATTCTACCGGAGAAATCGGTTATGTAAATATTAATACTGTTAATGATCGTTTTGTTTACTTCACAGAACCGGACTCTTATCTGTTCATCTTTAAAAGGATACGATCTCGTAAGATCAGCTGTACTTATTTCATAAATAACATCCCCGTATTATCCATCAACAATATGATGGATCATATAATTTGTTATGTTTGGTGTTACAGTTCCAAATTTAGTTTCTCTAATAACTGCATCTTTGTCAAACCCAATTAAGGTGTGAACGTTTGTCTCCCTTAAATCAAGCATAAAGTTATTATGAATGGTAACTAAACATTTCAAACTTGATAAATCAAACTCAATTTTTATTGGGACAGGTGAGTCAGCAGGTAAATCACCGTTTACAGTCAAAGAAATATAAACATATCGGACAGGGAAAGTAGCATTCAAAGAGGACAGTCAACCACAAAACACAGAAACAAACACGCAAACAGACAAACAAGAAGGCAAAAGTAATAATAAATACAAACGACATCACAAACACAAAAGGGTTGACAATAGGGCTACCGCCTTGGAACGGTCAGTTGCAAAGTAGGCCACTGGGAGTTTAAACCGGTTCTAGGGTGCACCAAACCTCACACTTACCCTACTGTCATCCCATTAAAACAGGACAGTGTAAATAAAGAAATCCCCGCCATGATCTAATCTCTAACCAACAAGGCAGCATCAATAGGCAATATAAGTAAAACACAAATATGCTCGTATAAATATAATATAAAAAACAATAGCCTAGAAAGCCACATTGAAGGTACTCAATGACTTGGCAGAAGCCAGAGCAACAAGAATATACATTCTAGGTGACATTAATATCAATTACTCTCCTACGGCTGGCTTTGACAATCAAAAATGGTCAGATTTTCTCATTAATCAAGGTATTGTGCAATTAATCAACATGCCTACCAGAGTGACAATTTCAAGCTCTAAAATAATTGATCATATCTATACTACACATCCTGCAAATTTAATCGAAATAAATGTACCATTCATATTCATGAGTGATCATTATCCAGTATGTTTTATTAGGAAAATAAAACGACAAAATCAATATTCGCTAAACGGTCATACAACTATTAATTACAGATCATTTGGCAAATTTGATGAACAAGAATTTAAAAATGAGTTATATAATTCAGGAATAAATACTGCTGAAACACTGATCCAAACACTTCATTTGCATATTTATACTCAGTGTTAAACTATGCTCTTTCTAAACATGCTCCTTTAAAACAGAGACGAATTAAACGCCCAAAACAGCCTGAATGGTACACTGATAAAATTAAAGAGGCAAGAAAATTACGTGATAAGTTCAATAAAGCTAAAAAATGGCCAGAATATAAAAAATGGAGGAATAAAACTAACCATCTGATTACTTTAGGTAAGAAAAAGTTTTTTGCAATGCAATTAAAGATAAAAAAGACTCTAAATTTATTTGGTCGCATCTTAAATCAATATCTGCACGGACCAATCAAACTGTTATAAAATTACCACCAATTTTAAATATTAATAATGTTACAACTGAGGGGGAGAAAAATATAGCTGACGCTCTAAATGACCACTTTGTTAATATTGCTAATACAATAAACAAAACTCCAATATATACAAATAACTACGCTGAATTAAAAAAACGTATTGATAATAAATTAAAACAGGCAATATTTAAAATAGATTACATCTCGATTTTTGAAGTAAGGCTAATAATTGATAAATTAGATATAAATAAAGCAAAAGGTATAGATGGTATTGGACCTCGTATTATAAAAGCAGCATCGGATTGTATCATTAATGCTATCACTTCAATCATTAATAAATGCATAGATCAAGGCATATTTCCTGATCAGCTAAAAAAGGCATGCGTGTTACCAATACACAAAAATGGAACAAAAGATGACCCGAACAATTATAGACCTATCTCATTATTACCAACAATTTCCAAAATCTTTGAGAAGCATGTTGCTGCGCAACTGCACTCTTTCTTTCAACAATTTAATATTTTGTACTCGGCTCAATCTGGATTTCGTAAAAATCATTCTTGCCAAACAGCACTTATTAACCTTGTTGATAGCTGGTTGAAACAAATTGATTCTGGAAACTTTGTTGGCAGTGGTTTCCTTGACATGAGAAAGGCTTTTGATATGGTTGATCATGAGATACTATTATACAAACTGCATTTGTATCATTTTTCGACTTTAACAATACGTTGGTTTCAGTCATATCTGTCTAACAGGACACAAGTAGTCAGAGTTGGACAGTATCAATCTGAGGAGAGAATCATCAAATCAGGTGTCCCTCAGGGATCTATCCTAGTACCACTTTTGTTCTTGATTTATGTAAATGATCTACCTTTAGCTTCCAAAGAAGCTTCAATTGACATGTATGCTGATGACTCCACGCTACATACATCAGGGCTGGATGTGTCATCCATTGAGAATAAATTACAAACTGACTTAAATAACATAAATAAATGGTGCACTATAAATAACATGGTTATAAATCCTACAAAAACAACATGTATGCTATTAGGTTCAAAATATAAAATAAACCATTCTCGAAAACTCACGCTTTCGATAGATAATTGCCTGTATCATTACATCAGTGTCTTCTCAAAAACTTCTCGGAATTACAATAGATCAACATCTAAAGTGGGATGTTCAGATAAGCAAAGTCTGTAATCATATATCGAGTAAATTCACTCTTTTAAGACGAATATCTAAATATTTGACACTTGATATGAAAAAGCTATTCTATAATGCATATTTAGTTCCAATATTTTATTATGGATCTATCCTCTGGAGTAATTGTACTAAATTAAATTTTACAAAGGTTGTTACTTTACAAAAAAGCATCGCACGCTAGATTTTGATAAAACCTTTACATACACCTTCTGCAAATCTTTTCAATGAGTTAAATTGGATGTCATTTGAAACAAGATGTAAATGTCAAGTAGGTGTTTTAGTTTATAAAGCAATTCATAATCTTACACCAATATACATAAGTAAATTAATAACATTTTCTGAAAATAGCAGATATAATTTAAGATCATGCATTAAACATGACATTAAGCATCCTAGACCTAAATCCGAATATTTAAAACAATCTTTTACCTATGTTGCCATGCGGACTTGGAATTCAATCCCAGAAAATATCCGGACTTCTGTTTCTATTTATGCTTTCAAATACAATAATAAATTATTTCTATTTCAAGATAACAGGTGTTCTGCTCAAATTGAGTTGTGTTAATAGTGAATACTTGTTTTGAATGACAGCTTGAAACATAGTATTAATGTAACGTGTATGTATTCACTTGCTATTGTTTATAAGTTGCTGTTGTTATCAGAAGGCCTCATGGAAGATAAGTGTTGTGCAATTGTTTGAATAATCTTAATGAGTTGTACCTTCATGAAATAAAGAATTTATTATTATTATTATTATTATTATTAGGAGAATAAACCATTAAGGGCACGACAAGAAAGATCATAGACAAACATCAAACGCCACCGTCCCAATGGGCTTTAGGTAGGCGTCATCATAGGGTCCACAGCCTGTCCGGTCATCGTACAATTAAAGAGCAAAGCATGGTGGCGAACTGTAAAAGGGTCCACCACCAAGCATGCAGTACGTTGCAAAATGATAGGGTCATAACCTCTTTTGATAAACTTTTTAACAAGTTTAACAAAGATAGTATGAAAGTGATCATGACCAAGAATCTTACGAAGTTTATAAATCACATCACCATAGAAGTCAGGTTGTGATATTCCTTGTCGCAGAAGAGTCCTTAAATTATTTTTATATTTGGAAAGAAGATCAGGGTTACTATAATAAAATTTTGCAAAGGTTTTACGAAGTTTATGGTAACGGTAACCCTGACTGAGTAGCTTTTTAGTTATACAAAGATTACGAATATTAAAGTCCTCAACTCGAGTACAAGCTCTTGAAAAACAAATAAGTTGAGATACATACACCCCATAAGAAGTTGCTCTGGGAACATCCCCATCCAAGTGGGGATATTTAACAATGTCAAAATTAAAATCAACTCCCTTGTCATAGATTTTGCTAATTATTTCACCATTTTCAATCGAGAGATCTAAATCAAGAAAGAAGCGTTCTTATCAGATATATTGACT
Organism: Cyrtodaria siliqua; assembly: GCA_037043455.1. Classification (NCBI taxonomy): domain Eukaryota; kingdom Metazoa; phylum Mollusca; class Bivalvia; order Adapedonta; family Hiatellidae; genus Cyrtodaria; species Cyrtodaria siliqua. The sequence continues at coordinate 124,068 of JAWPHD010006183.1, read as the reverse complement.
TTGTTAAGCTGAAGTTCTTTTGGATAAAAATTAATAACCATAGTTGGAAAGAAAGGGTTGTCAATGTTCAATATGTCATCCAGATACCGCGAGGTGTCATTGGCTTCAATAACATCTGCCTGGTTATCTGGTGAAAGACTCAACATGAAATCTCTTTCATAGCAAAATAAAAACAACAAACGACAAGTGTTGCACAGTTCGTACCCATAGGGATACCAACAATTTGTCTATAAACGGTGGCTCCATACCTGACGAAAATATTATCTAATAGGAAGATGAGTGCTTCACAAACTTCATAGCAAGTCCATATAGTATAATTGTCTAAACTGCCGTTAGTAAAAAACGCTTTAATATTATCACATGCCAAAAATGTAGTATTTTCTCTAGCGAATGTTTTTTTAATTAGAGAAATTAGCTTGTCTTTAATAAGGTGATGTGGTAAGGTTGTATATAGTGTAGACAAGTCATAAGTGCTTATTGATGACATTTGACCTTTATTGAAAATTTTATCAAGAACGTCGCCTGAATTTTTTATAGACCAAAATAAATTAATCCCAGAGTTTTTATAAGTTTTATCACAACATATTTTAACGTGATCTCTAACGGCAGTAAGACAAGAAGTTAAAAGTGTGGAGATTGTTGTGGTGCAGGCACTAGAATTCGAAATAAAGCGAGCCTTATTCGGATTTTTATGTAACTTAGGAATCCAGTACATGGTAGGCAGTTTATTTTGCTTATCGTTTACACCAGCCTTGAAAGTAGTGCACCGAGTGATATGTGCGGAAACAACATCATCCTCAGTATAATTAACTGGAGTGTACGAATTGGTGCTGTCGAGTTCCAGAGATAAAACATTGACGTAATGTAGGCGTCAAACAATAATTACATTATTAGCTGCTTTATCTGCAGGAACTAAAGCAAATTTATTATGAAATTCCTGAATTCCCGATTTTAAATTACGAAAGGAATAAATATAGAAAATGTAAAAGATAACGAGTGCTTTAGATGGTTGTCATTTGGCTTCTACGTTTCCTGTTAAAACACATCCCGAGAGAATATCGCATTATAAAAAGCATATCGGAGGTTTAATGTATAATCAAACATTACATTAAAATAAAAAATGTTTTTTAAAAACATGCCTGCAGTGTTTTAATCTCTGTCAACTTCTAGAAAGTGTGGGACTAGGAATATACTCTATAGACTACACAAAAGACTATTCTGGAACAATGAAAATATCCAGTCTGGTTGATTATTTCAACTTTGACAGAACGAAGAGCCTATTTTCTGGAATGCAGAGTGAAAAGCCCGCAATTCTAGAGAATACGAAATCTGTCGGAAATAATGTCTTCACTACTATACAAACAAGAGATGGAAATGTTGTAAGAACAAAAATATACAAGAAGATAGTCTCAAACTTTGAAGCGGGGGATGTACACAAACTATTCGGAGGACATCTAGATGATTTTGTTGATTCCAAATCTGAATGTTTGCGAAATACATTTTCACACCCAGATGTGCAAAAACGAGGATGTACTAGAGTTGAACTTTCAATATACGGAGACCACAACCATTTGTCAGGAACACATATTCTAGAAGAAACTGTAGAAGAACTCCCGGGTATATTCTATATACAACCAGCAAAAAATCAATGGACAAATCTAGCAGAGAATATTGATAGGAATATGATTATACTAGATAGAGTTCAAATATTTTGTACATTGTTTGGTATTGTAACACTCACACTGGTAGAATTGCAGGACTTCATTCTCACCAAAAGTATCATGGACAAAAGCAAAGAAGTATGCTGGATCAGCATTTGGCTTTCGTTGTTGCCCAATATTCTTGCTTGATATACTGAAATACGAAAATGGAAAATGTTCTATTTGCTCCGTTAGAATGCTACACCAAAGAAAAAGATACGAAAGCAATTCTTCGTGATCAAAAAAAACCTTCCAAGGCTAGAACAACGAAGATAGAACCAACAGACTATCTCCCACCAAAAAATTGTGTAGAGAGGATATGGAAGAGAAAGGGGAAGAATAGAATAGGTGACGAGCATCCTCCATTTCAAATTCTTCAACAAGAAACAGACAAAAAGATATAAATGAACTCCACCAAGAAAAGAGAAAAAATATTTGCACAGATATTTGAAGAAGAGGAAAAGGAAAAATGGGTAGAGGTGAACAAAAAAGTGCAGGAGAAAGTTTGGGAGGAAAAAGAAAAGGAGTTGTGCGAGTTGGAAAAACCATATGAGAAAAATGGAAAGAGAATAGAAAATATTAGAAAACGAGTAGAACAATTGTATTGTGATATTCCCGATTGTATAGAATATGTTAGTCGCATACCTGTTGGAAAATACTATCTGGTAGAGTTTGCAAATTATACCAAGAAAAAATATAATTCAAAAATTTGCTATTTGAAAAACGATTCCAGTCATCATACAGTCTATGATACTGAAGGATTGAAGAGGATTTGTAAACGAGTAGTAGAACTTGGACTCACAATTGATGATAATTGGAGCGACTCACGTTCATGCATACTAGACAAAGTACTAGTGGAATTTTTTTTCCTCCTACAGAAAACACATGGAGTGGAAAAACAAAACGATGGAATCCGACAAAGATATTGGAGATTAACTACAGCAAAAAGAGAAAAACTATACTAGAAAGTGGAAAAGAGTATCTAGAGTCAAATGAATATTTGCTAGATTGTGAAGAAAAAGTGAATAGGGCAGTGAGATTTATTTCCATACCAGAGGGTGACTACTTGTGTAGAAAGTGTGTACGGTATAGAAAGAAAACAATACCATGTTTGTACTATGACGAAAATGACGTTCCAGTTTTTGGGTACTATCTGGAGAAAGAAATGAAGAAAGTTACAGAAGAAACAAAGTCACCAATTGTTGTACACCTTGGAAAAGAAAAGACAACACCTACAAAGAAGAAAGACAGATTAGCAATTACAGTACTAGATGATATAGTAGAAAATAGTATTGAACAAACAGCTCCTCCGAGTTCTACAAAACATGTCAAAGATATTCCGAAAACAACATACAAAGTATGCAAATATTCTAGAACGACATTTCGTAGGAAAGATAGAATATATCTACATGTGATGATTGACAACAAAGAAGTAGGGATATATGGCTACTACTTACAAAGAGAAATGGAAAAGTATCTAGGGGATGAAAGAATAAAACACATCTTGCTCAGTCTTGGAAAAGATATAAATACTCCTACAAGAAAGCCTGATGTTGATGTTATTTGAACAGAATGTTGAGATTTCGATTCAGATGATTGGGGAAATTTCACCGAGGTAGAGGTATACCAAACGGGGTTCTAGTACTGTTTTTTTTCTAGGACATGCTAGCAAGAGGACTTGCCAAACTTCAGATGTTTCTCTACATATTTTTCGGTAGAGATATATCAAAATGGGGTTCTGGTAATGTTTGTGGAGCTACGTGTCAGTCAGAGATATCAAAATATCAGGGATGCTGAAATAGCATCAAATCAAGAATACTGAGATATCACAGAATCAAGAATACTGAGATATCACAGAATCAAGAAGACTGAGATATTACAGAATCAAGAATACTGAAACAGTATCAAATCAAGCATACTGAAATATCACAGAATCAAGAATACTGAGATATCACAGAATCAAGAATACTGAGATAACATCAAATCAAGAATACTGAACTTGCAGCAAACCAGAGATATTGAGATATCATCAAATCAAGAATATTGAGATATCACAGAATCAAGAATACTGAAATATCACAGAATCAAGAATACTGAGATATCATCAAATCAAGAATACTGAACTTGCATCAAATCAAGAATATTGAGACATCACAGAATCAAGCATACTGAGATATCATCAAATCAAGAATACTGAACTTGCAGCAAACCAGAGATATTGAGATATCATCAAATCAAGAATATTGAGATATCACAGAATCAAGAATACTGAAATATCACAGAATCAAGAATACTGAGATATCATCAAATCAAGAATACTGAACTTGCATCAAATCAAGAATATTGAGACATCACAGAATCAAGAATACTGAGATATCATCAAATTAAGGATACCGAACTTGCATCAAATCAAGAATACTGAGATATCACAGAATCAAGAATACTGAAACAGCATCGAATCAGGAATACTGAGATATCACAGAATCAAGAATACTGAGATATCATCAAATCAAGAATACTGAACTTGCAGCAAACAAGAGATATTGAGATTTCATCAAACCAGAGATATTGAGATATCATCAAATCAAGAATACTGAGATATCACAGAATCAAGAATACTGGAACAGCATCAAATCAAACATACTGAGATATCACAGAATCAAGAATACTGAACTTGCAGCAAACCAGAGATACTGAAACAGCATCAAATCAGGAATACTGAGATAACACAGAATCAAGAATATTAATAAAACAGCATCGAATCAAGAATACTGAGATATCACAGAATCAAGAATACTGAAACAGCATCAAATCAAGCATACTGAGATATCACAGAATCAAGAATACTGAAACAGCATCGAATCAAGCATGCGGAGATATCACAGAATCAAGAATACTGAAACAGCATCGAATCAAGCATGCTAGGATATCACAGAATCAAGAATACTGAAACAGCAGCAAATCAAGAATACTGAAATATCATCAAATCAGAGATACTGAGATAGCAGAGATACTGAGAAATCATCAAATCAAGAATACTGAGATAGTAGCAAATCATGAATACTGAAATAGTAGCAAATCAGAGATCATCAAATCATGAATACTGAAATATCAGCAAATCAAGAATACTGAGATATCAAATCAAGAATACTGAAACAGCATCGAATCAATAATACTGAGATATCACAGAATCGAGATTATTGGAACATCACAGAATCAAGGATATTGAAACATCACAGAATCAAGGATATTGAAACATCACAGAATCTAGACTATTAGAACATCACAGAATCAAAGATATTGAAACATCACAGAATCGAGAAAATTAGAACATCACAGAATCGAGAATATTCTAACATCATAGAATCTATAATATTGAAACATCACAGAATCAAGAATAATGAGATATCACAGAATCAAGTATTGAAACATCACAGAATCGAAAATATTGGAACATAACAGATTCAAGGATATTGACACATCACAGAATCGAGAGTACTGGAACATCACAGAATCGAGAATATTGGAACCTCATAGAATCCATCATGAAATATAGAAATGTCTAGAATCCATCACAGAATCAAGGATATTGGAACATCACAGAATCAAAGATATTAGAACATCACAGAATCACAGGTATACTGAAATGTCGCCCGCCCAGAAATGCTACGGAATTAGCACAGGCATGCTAGTGATAATAAGCAAAGATAAGTTAAGTTGAGATAAGTTAAGATAAGAACTTATTTTCTAATTCCGTAGCGTTGTGGAAGCATGCATATAGATAGAAAAAAAGAGCAAACATTCTTGTCATTTTCTAATTTCGTTTACATGATATGGTTAGATTATGCTTGTTGTATTCTTGCTGTATGTTTCATGCATGTTGTAAACCTAGATGGAATTAGCTTGCTTTCCTAACTCAACTTATCTCTGTCTGGATGATATTCTAGTTTCCCTGACTGGGCGATACCTGTGATTCTGTGATGTTCTAATATCTTTGATTCTGTGATGTGCCAATATCCTTGATTCTGTGATAGATTCTATGATATTTCAGTATTCCATGATGGATTCTGTGATGTTCCAATATCATTGATTCTGTGATGGATTCTAGACATTTCTATATTTCATGATGGATCCTATGAGGTTCCAATATTCTCGATTCTGTGATGTTCCAGTACTCTCGATTCTGTGATGTGTCAATATCCTTGATTCTGTTGTGTTTCAATATTATCGATTCTATGATGTTAGAATATTCTCGATTCTGTGATGTTCTAATATTCTCGATTCTGTGATGTTTCAATATCTTTGATTCTGTGATGTTCTAATATTCTCGATTCTGTGATGTTTCAATCTCCTTGATTCTGTGATGTTTCAATATCCTTGATTCTGTGATGTTCCAATATTCTCGATTCTGTGATATCTCAGTATTATTGATTCGATGCTGTTTCAGTATTCTTGATTTGATATCTCAGTATTCTTGATTTGCTGATATTTCAGTATTCGTGATTTGATGATTTCTCGAGATCTCTGATTTGCTACTATCCCAGTATTCTTGATTTGATGGTATCTCAGTATCTCTGATTTGCTGCTATTTCAGTATTCATGATTTGATGATATCTCAATATCTCTGATTTGCTGCTATCTCAGTATTGTTTATTTGATAATATCTCAGTATTCTTGATTCGATGCTATTTCAATAGTCTTGATTCCATGCTATTTCAGTATTATTGATTCTGTGATGGATTCCGTGCTATCTCAATATCTCAGCATTCTTGATTTGTTGCTATTTCAGTATTCATGATTTGATGGTATATCGAGATCTCTGATTTGCTACTATTTCAGTATTCATGATTTGCTACTATCTCAGTATTCTTGATTTAATGATTTCTCAGTATCTCTGCTATCTCAGTATCTCTGATTTGATGGTATCTCAGTATTCTTGACTTGCTGCTGTTTCAGTATTCTTGATTCTGTGATATCTCCGCATGCTTGATTCGATGCTGTTTCAGTATTCTTGATTCTGTGATATCTCAGTATGCTTGATTTGATGCTGTTTCAGTATTCTTGATTCTGTGATATCTCAGTATTCTTGATTCGATGCTGTTTCAGTATTCTTGATTCTGTGATATCTCAGTATTCTTGATTCTGTGATATGTCAGTATTCTTGATTCTGTGATATCTCAGTATTCCTGATTTGATGCTGTTTCAATATATCTGGTTTGTTGCAAGTTCAGTATTCTTGATTCTCTGATATCTCAGTAAGTTTGTTTGATGCTGTTCCAGTATTCTTGATTCTGTGATATCTCAGTATTCTTGAGTTGATGATATCTCAATATCTCTGGTTTGATGATATCTCAATATCTCTGGTTTGCTGCAAGTTCAGTATTCTTGATTTGATGCTGTTTCAGTATTCTTGATTCTATGATGTCTCAGTATTCTTGATTTGATGCACGTTCAGTATTCTTGATTTGATGATATCTCAGTATTTTTGATTCTGTGATATCTCAGTATTCTTGATTTTGTGATATCTCAGTATTCTTGATTTGATGATATCTCAATATCTCTGGTTTGCTGCAAGTTCAGTATTCTTGATTTGATGATATCTCATTATTCTTGATTCTGTGATATCTCAGTATTCTTGATTCTGTGATATCTCAGTATGCTTGATTTGATACTGTTTCAGTATTATTGATTCTGTGATGTCTCAGTCTTCTTGATTCTGTGATATCTCAGTATTCTTGGTTCTGTGATATCTCAGTATTCTTGATTTGATGCTATTTCAGCACCCCTGATATTTTGATATCTCTGACTGGGTGATATTTCAACACGTAGCTCCACAATTATTACCAGAACCCCATTTTGATATATCTCTACCGAAACATATGACGAGACACATCTGAAGTTTGGCAAATCCTCTTGCTAGCATGTCCTAGGGAAAAACAGTACTGGAACCCCGTTTGGTATACCTCTACCGAAATGAAATGTAGAGATGCATCTGAAGTTTAGCAAGTCCTCTTTCGGTTAAATTTCCCTAACCATCTGAATCGAAATCTCAACATTCTGTCCAAATAACATCAACATCTGGCTTTCTTGTAGGAGTATTTCTATCTTTTCCAAGACTGAGCAAGATATGTTTTTCCTTTCCATCCCCTAGATACTTTTGCATTTCTCTTTGTAGTTAGTAGCCATATATCCATACTTCTTTGTTGTCAATCATCACATGTAGATATATTCTATCTTTCTCTAGAATATTTGCATACTTTGTATGTTGTTTTCGGAATATCTTTGACATGTTTTGTAGAACATGAGGAGCTGTTTGTTCAATACTATTTTCTACTATATCATCTAGTACTGTAATTGCTAATCTGTCTTTCTTCTTTGTAGGTGTTGTCTTTTCTTTTCCAAGGTGTACAACAATTGGTGACTTTGTTTCTTCTGTAACTTTCTTCATTTCTTTCTCCAGATAGTACCCAAAAACTGGAACTTTATTTTTTCATAGTACAAACATGGTTTGTTTTCTTTCTATACCGTACACACTTTCTACACAAGTAGTCACCCTCTGGTATGGAAATACATCTCACTGCCCTTTTCACTTTCTCTTCACAATCTAACAAATATTCATTTGACTCTAGATACTCTTTTTCACTTTCTAGTATAGTTATCTCTTTTTGCTGTAGGTAATCTCCAATATCTTTGTCGGATTCCTTCGTATTGCTTTTCCACTCCATGTATTTTCTGTAGGAGGAAAAATTTCCACTAGTACTTTGTCTAGTATGCATGAACGTGAGTCGCTCCAATTATCATCAATTGTGAGTCCAAGTTCTTCTACTCGTTTACAAATCCTCTTCAATCCTTCAGTAGCACAAATTGTATGATGACTGGAATCGTTTTTCAAATAGCAAATTTTTGAAACACATTACTTCTTGGTATAATTTGCAAACCCTACCAGACAGTATTTTCCAACAGGTATGCGACTAACATATTCTATACAATCGGGAAAATCACAATACAATTGTTCTACTCGTTTTCTAATCTTTTCTATTCTCTTTCTATTTGTCTCATATGTTTTTTCCAACTCGCACAACTCCTTTTCTTTTTCCTCCCAAACTTTCTCCTGCACTTTTTTGTTCACCTCTTCTCATTTTCCCTTTTTCTCTTCTTCAAATATCTGTGCAATTGTTTTTTTCTCTTTTCTTGGTGGAGTTCATTGATATCTTTCTATCTGTTTCTTGTTGAAGAATTTGAAATGGAGGATGCTCGTCACCTATTCTATTCTTCCCCTTTCTCTTCCATATCCACTCTACACAATTTGTTGGTTGGAGGTAGTCTGTTTGTTCTATCTTCGTTGTTCTAGCCTTGGAAGGATTTTGATCACAAAGGATTGTTTTCGTATCTTTTTCTTTGGTGTAGCATTCTAGCGGAGCAAATAGAAATTTTCCATTTTCGTATTGCAGTATATTGGGCAACAACGAAAGCCAAATGCTGATACAGCAATATAGGCACAGAAAAGATATCTCTATTTCTTCTAATTTTAAAGTAAAGAATAAACACGAGAGTTACACATACTATTTCTCTCACTGCACCTAAGCAAACTTATAAAAAACAACGAAACGCTAAAATTGTACTCAATTTATCTTTGTTACATTTTTACATAGTAATTTAGACAAGTGTCTGCAACGACCGCCGAATTTCACGTAAACAAAACATAATATCAAAATAAGAGCTTTAAAACCACACAAACGTTCCTGTTAGTTTCTATTACGAATTTAATTCTAAAATCATAAAATTTAACTAAACGCTTAGACGTGTTAACCCGCCGTCGTCCAGAACTTGAATGACCAGAATTCAAACACCACGTGACACATCACGTGAACTGACCATTACATCTGCGCAATCCGACGACGCGTTGATATAACTTTGCTTACCCATTGAGAGAAAATAATGTATGTCTTATTCAGTCCGTTCAAACGGAATAAATTATATTAAATATCGTTTTGTGTCGACTATACATGGTAGATTTTAGCGCACATGCTCCGTGCTTCTCAATGTGATATCGGCGTGCGACACGAGCTGGGTGAGCTAATCTGTACATGTGTATATGTTGGGCAAGTTGCCATTGAACAGGCATAACAAAGGGCGGATCCATGTCCTACGAGAAAGTAGCAGTACATGTCAAATTAATTAAAACCAAACGCTGATGTCAAGAGTTTTGAACGCAGATTTGTTAAATTTCCATTTACAACTTTTTATTTTTATAATATATATAAAAGGGTATGATAATGGACCTTTGGAAACGGCCGAGCACGACTTATACGATATATTGCAGTCTCGGTTTGATTGAGACTGTTCATGAGTGGTAGTGAATATGCCAGCTACCGCTCACGCCCTCTAGTCCCGGGTTGAGCAGAACTCAATATTCACAATATTCATAAAAATCAACACTACAAAATGTTAACCATCCCGAAGATGGCAAGCATATGGCGGTGGATATAGCTTGTCTTCAATATGTATTGGGTAAGTTAAAACGTTGTTGCGCGTGGTTGGTGATTTTGTTCAGAACTAGAGGTCCAGAGTTAAAATCCTACCAAAAGTCTATAATATTTAACGAGATGAGGTAGGTCATCCTACCTTAAAAATAATATAAAAATAATAGTGATGCTGTACAAATCTGTAAAACTTCATTTTTAATATGGTAAGTTTTTGTATATATTGCACTCTAGGCGTGTTCGTAGTTGTGTAAAAGGATTTCGCTTGTCCTCTCATATAGTTAAATTATCGAATCAGTAAGATACTAGTGAGGCATGAAATACTATATATATATATATGGTGGCTGATTTCTACCAGTTAGTCTTTTCTTTATTTCGCCACGAAAAGACGACAGAACGACGACAGAACGAACAGACGAAAAACGCCAGGCGAAATGACGAAAAGACGACACTTCAGCCGCAAAAAGACGCCATTTGATATTGACGTCTTTTCCCTATTTCATGTGGCCTTCTGACTTTCGTATCTCTTATTTTAATTATTTTATTCATTCGCAATCAACCCGTATTGTGACGGAAACATGCACTAAACATATACAGAGGCATGGTTAGCAGTTACTTTATCGTTGTTGGCAAGTATATTTTCGTTCTGTCGTTTTTTCGTCTTTTCGTTCTGTCGTCTTTTCGCACTGCATTTGTCGTCTTTTCGTTCTGTCGTATAATCGTTTTTTCGCCTTCCGGCTGACACACGCGTTTCGGTCATTGCGGCCATTTCATGGTGACTATTAGAAGTCGGGACGATTTTGAATTGTCGGAGAATGGGTCAAACAGACAGGGAGTGTGCAGTACATAATAAACGAAGGGATGCTAGTTATTTTAAATCGTTTATATAATCGCAGAATGGTCATCTTATAACAATCTGACTTCTATGGTGTTGTGATTTATAAACTTCGTAAGATTCTTGGTCATGATCACTTTCATACTATCTTTGTTAAACTTGTTAAAAAGTTTATCAAAAGAGGTTATGACCCTATCATTTTGCAACGTACTGCATGCTTGGTGGTGGACCCTTTTACAGTTCGCCACTATGCTTTCCTTGTATTGCTTTAATTGTACGATGACCGGACAGGCTGTGGACCCTATGATGACGCCTACCTAAAGCCCAATGGGACGGTGGCGTTTGATGTTTGTCTATGATTTTTCTTGTCGTGCCCTTAATGGTTTATTCTCTTGATGCTCTGGCTTCTGCCAAGCCAATGAGTACCTCCTTTGTGGCTTTTTAGGCTATTTTTTTTTTGTATTATATTTACACGAGCATATTTGTGTTTTACTTATATTGCCTATTGATGATGCCTTGTTGCGCAATCAACCCGTATTGTGACGGAAACATGCACTAAACAGATGCAGACGCATGGTTAGCAGTTACTTTATCGTTGTTGGCAAGTATATTTTCGTTCTGTCGTTTTTCCGTCTTTTCATTCTGTCGTCTTTTCGCGCTGCATTTGTCGTCTTTTCGTTCTGTCGTATAATCATTTTTTCGCCTTCCGGCTGACATACGCGTTTCGGTCATTGCGGCCATTTCGTGGTGACTATTAGAAGTCGGGACGATTTTGAATTGTCGAAGAATGGGTCAAACAGACAGGGAGTGTGCAGTATATAATAAACGAAGGGATGCTAGTTATTTTAAATCGTTTATATAATCGCAGAATGGTCATCTTATCACAACCTGACTTCTATGGTGATGTGATTTATAAACTTCGTAAGATTCTTGGTCATGATCACTTTCATACTATCTTTGTTAAACTTGTTAAAAAGTTTATCAAAAGAGGTTATGACCCTATCATTTTGCAACGTACTGCATGCTTGGTGGTGGACCCTTTTACAGTTCGCCACTATGCTTTCCTTGTATTTGCTTTAATTGTACGATGACCGGACAGGCTGTGGACCCTATGGCGTTTGATGTTTGTCTATGATCTTTCTTGTCGTGCTCTTAATGGTTTATTCTCTTGTTGCTCTGGCTTCTGCCAAGTCATTGAGTACCTTCTTTGTGGCTTGCTAGGCTATTTTTTATTTTTGTATTGTATTTACACGAGCATATTTGTGTTTTACTTATATTGCCTATTGATGCTGCCTTGTTGGTTAGAGATTAGATCATGGCGGGGATTTCTTTATTTACACTGTCCTGTTTTAATGGGATGACAGTAGGGTAAGTGTGAGGTTTGGTGCACCCTAGAACCGGTTTAAACCCCCAGTGGCCTACTTTGCCACTGACCGTTCCAAGGCGGTAGCCCTATTGTCAACCCTTTTGTGTTTGTGATGTCGTTTACTTTTATTATTACTTTTGCCTTCTTGTTTGTCTGTTTGCATGTTTGTTTCTGTGTTTTGTGGTTGACAGTCCTCCTTGAATGCTACTTTCCCTGTCCGATCTTTTTATATTTCTTAATTATATTGATCACTAGTAAGGCAGTAAACATGTAATTATGTCTAATAAAAGTACTGAATTGAACTAAATATATATATAAAAATCGAACAGGAAAAGCAGCATACAAGGACGACAGTCAATCACAAACACACAGAGTAACACAGAACAAATCTAAAGATGAATAAAAGGCCAAATAAGAAACCCCATACAAAAGGGTTGACAATAGAGCTACCGCCTTGGAATGGTCAGTGACAAAATATGCCGCTGGGGGTTTAAACCAGGTTCTAGGGAGCACCAAACCTCACACTTATCCTACTGTCAACCGAATAAAAAGGGACAGTGTAAATAAAGAAATCCCCGCAATGAACTATTCTCTAACCAACAAGGCAGCATTAATAGGCAATATAGTAAGTAAGTAAGTAAGTAAGTAAATATTGTATTATAGTGACACTTGTTTACGGAAATAACAAACATATAATACAAATGCATAAAGAAACACTCGGCCCAACGGACTATAGGTCCCTTATAATTATAATTTACAAGTAGTCAACATGGTTAAACATAATAGAAAATACAGTTATGAGCTCACAATGTACAATTTACAATACAATTAAAGTTACAAAGGGTTCAATCATAAATATTATATATTTTGCGATAAATAGTGTCAGTTCAGTTCAATATTGCACCACATGTTTACAGTTACGAGTTATATAATACACTTCTTCTAACAGATAAGACATTTTACAACTTTTCTTGTGTTGTTATGAATCAAGAAAATCAGTCTATTAGAGTTTTTCATGTGTTCATATATTCCATTTGAAATAATTTCACCGAATATCATAGTTCGTATGTTGTTGTATAAAGGACACTTCACTAGAAAATGAGTCTCGTCTTCAATTAATCCGGATTGACATACAGTACACAGTCTTTGATTTGGTGCTTCACGAACATAGCGTCATATAAGTAAACACAAAGATGCTCGTGTATATATAAATACAAAACAACAATAGCCTAGAAAGTCATAATGAAGGTACTCAGTGACTTGGCAGAAGCCAGAGCAACAAGAGAATAAACCATTCAGGGCACGACAAGAAAAGATGCAGACAAACATCAAACGTCACCGTCCTTTTGGGTTTTAGGTAGACGTCATCATAGGGTCCGCAGCCTGTCCGGTCATCGCACAATTAAAGAGGAAAGCATAGTGGCGAACTGTAAATGGCTCCATCACCAAGCATGCAGTGCGTTGCAAAATGATCGGGTCGTAACCTCTTTTGATAAACTTTTTAACAAGTGTAACAAAGATAGTATGAAAGTGATCATGACCAATAACCTTACGAAGTTTGTAAATCACGTCACAATAGAAGTCAGGTTGTGATAGTCCTTGTCGATGAAGAGTTCTTTAATTACTTTTATATTTGGAAAGAAGATCAGGGTTACGATAATACAATTTTGTAAAGATTTTACGAAGTTTATGGTAACGGTAACCCTGGTGGAGTAGCTTTTAGTTATACAAAGATTACGAATATTAAATCCTCAAAGAAATATAAAAAGATCGGACAGGGAAAGTAGCATTCAAGGAGGACAGTCAACCACAAAACACAGAAACAAACACGCAAACAGACAAACAAGAAGGCAAAAGCAATAATAAATGCAAAGGACATCACAAACACAAAAGGGTTGACAATAGGGCTACCGCCTTGGAACGGTCAGTGGCAAAGTAGGCCACTGGAGGTTTAAACCGGTTCTAGGGTGCACCAAACCTCACACTTACCCTACTGTCATCCCATTAAAACAGGACAGTGTAAATAAAGAAATCCCCGCCATGATCTAATCTCTAACCAACAAGGCAGCATCAATAGGCAATATAAGTAAAACACAAATATGCTCGTGTAAATATAATACAAAAAAACAATAGCCTAGAAAGCCACAATGAAGGTACTCAATGACTTGGCAGAAGCCAGAACAGTAAGAGAATAAACCATTAAGGGCACGACAAGAAAGATCATGGTCAAACATTAAAAGCCACCGTCCCAATGGGCTTTAGGTAGGCGTCATCATAGGGTCCTCAGCCTGTCCGGTCATCGTACAATTAAAGAGGAATGCATAGTGGCGAACTGTAAAAGGGTCCACCACCAAGCATGCAGTACGTTGCAAAATGATAGGGTCATAACCTCTTTGGATAAACTTTTTAACAAGTTTAACAAAGATAGTATGAAAGTGATCATGACCAACAATCTTACGAAGTTTATAAATCATATCACCGTTGAAGTCAGGTTGTGATAGTCCTTGTCGCAGAAGAGTCATCAAATTACTTTTATATTTGGAAAGAAGATCAGGGTTACGATAATAAAATTTTGCAAAGGTTTTACGAAGTTTATGGTAACGGTAACCCTAATTGAGTAACTTTTTAGTTATACAAAGAATACGAATATTAAAGTCCTCAACTCGAGTACAAGCTCTAGAAAAACGAATAAGTTGAGACACATACACCCCATAAGAAGTTGCTCGGGGAACATCCCCATCCAAGTGGGGATAATTAACAATGTCAAAATTAAAATCATCTCTCTTGTCATAGATTTTGCTAATTACTTTACCATTTTCAATCGAGAGATCTAAATCAAGAAAAGAAGCGTTATTATCGGATATATTAGCTTTGTTAAGCTGAAGTTCTTTAGGATAAATATAATTAACCATAGTTGGAAAGAAAGGGTTGTCAATGTTCAATATGTCATCCAGATACCGAGAGGTGTCATTAAAGGCTTCAATAACATCTGCCTGGGTATCTGGTGAAAGACTCAACATGAAATCCCTTTCATAGCAAAATAAGAACAAATCTGCGACAAGTGGTGCACAGTTCGTACCCATAGGGATACCAACAATTTGTCTATAAACGGTGGGTCCATACCTGACGAAAATAGTATCTAATAGGAAGATGAGTGCTTCACAAACTTCATAGCAAGTCCACATAGTATAACTGTCTAAACTACCGTTAGTAAAAAACGCTTTTATATTATTACATGCCAAAGTCGAGTACAAGCTCTAGAAAAACGAATAAGTTGGCCGCATAGACCCCATAAGAAGTTGCTCGGTGAACATCCTCATCTAAATGGGGATAATTAACTATATGATAAAGGTGATCCTTTGGGAGCAACAAATACAATTAAGAGAATAAAGCAGCAGACTCGGTTTTATTGAAGACTCAAGCGGTATTCTACTTCAAAGCCACCTATATTGGGCTCGTTGGTCCCAAAGGACCAGTAAAAATAACACTACTGATTACCCTACTAAAATAACATTACTAAAATTACAATCATCTCTCTTGTCATATATTTTGCTAATTATTTCACCATTTTCAATGGAGAGATCTAAGCGTCAGTTTCAGAATCAGAAATATTAGTTTTGTTAATATGAAAGAAAGATAAAAATATCGGACAGGGAAAGCAGCATTCAAGGACGACAGTCAACCACAAAACACAAAAACAAACACGGAAACAGACAAACGAGAAGGCAAAAGTAATAAAAAAATGCAAACGACATCACAAACACAAAAGGGTTGACAATAGGGCTACCGCCTTGGAACGGTCAGTGGCAACAAAGACCAATGGGGGTTTAAACCGGTTCTAGGGTGCACCAAACCTCACACTTACCCTACTGTCATCCCATTAAAACAGGACAGTGTAAATAAAGAAATCACCGCCATGATCCAATCTCTAACTAACAAGGCAGCATCAATAGGCAATATAAGTAAAACACAAATATGATCGTATAAATATAATACAAAAAACAACAACAATAGTCTAGAAAGCCACAATGAATAGATAGATTGCTCAGTGATATCGTATTCGTATAGATACATTGGCTATTGAAACCATAATTATTAGAGAGATTGTTGATTGAATATCATACTTTTAATGGATGCCTGATCTATTGATATACTTCTTATAGATAGCAATGTCATAATCTTTATAGATACATCGCTTGTCGATATCATACGAATTATAGATAAGATCGCTGATTGATATCATACATCTTATAGAATTTAATTATAGATTGCTTAGTGATATAATATTTTTTATAGATACATTGCTTATCGATAACATACTTATTAGACATCATGTTGATTGAATATCATACTTTTTAATGGATGCTGGGTCTATTGATATCATACTTGTTATAGATAGCAATGTCATACTTTTAATAGATACATCGCTTGTCGATATTATACTTATTATAGATAAGATTGCTGAGTGATGGCATACATCTTATAGATATATACATTGTCTACTGATATCATCTTACTGATTACATTCGTGTACGGATATCATACTTGATATAAATACATTGCTGATCGATGTCATACTTACTATAGATAAGATTGCTTACTAACAGATATTGATTATTTAGAACAACACTTCCTATGGACACTCTTCATACCGATATCACGGTATAGATTAATGGTGTAAAATATATGTTTTATTATTAGATTGTTTTCGATTTATAAATTAGGCTATGGAAATGCAAAGGTACTCACAGTTTTACAGTACTTATTAAAAACTATGGAATATTCGATGTTACATATATATGTCACAGTAAAGATGAGGGCTAGTATCTATATTGTATTAATAGATTATTTTTAAGTTATTAAATATACCTTTAGGTCGTACAGCTTTATGAAATGATAGGATACCTACTGTTTAACAACATTTACATCAATTAAAAAGTGAACAGTTTACATAAAAATGACAAATCAAGTTGTAAACAATAATGGATATAAATGTATGTATGTATGTATTTATTTTAATTGTTTATCAAGTTATTACTTAAATCTACTTATGCAGAATTGTTTTTTGGTTCTGTATACTGTTTTTCATTTTTTCATTGTTGTATGTGTTCTCTCTCACTTGGTCATATTTACACATTTTTCTTTTATACATAAATGACTGAAGTAAAAATAATGTCTGCTAATTGTCAGGGCCTTGGGTCAGCAGAAAAAACGACTTGACGTTTTTAACTATATCAAAAGTAAAAAGTGTCATATCTTTTGCCTACAAGATATACATTCAACACCTGTAACTGAGAAGTTTATTCGTTCAGAATAGGGTAATGAGTGTATTTTCAGCTCGGGTAAATCAAATGCCCGAGGAGTAGCTATACTTTTTAACAAAGACCTAGACTATAAAGTACATAATTATATATCTGACCCTGAGGGAAATTTTATAACTGTATATTTAACTGTTAATAACAAGAGATTAACCCTTATTTCACTTCATGGCCCAAACACAGATTCCCCTTCATTTTTTGATAGGAAGAGACCATGAATAATAATAATGGCCTGATTTTATGTGGAGACTTTAATTTGGTCCAAGATGCTGAGATAGATTATTATAACTATAAAAATATTAACAATAAAAATGCGTGTACAAAACTGCTAGAAATCAAAACTTGCTATAATCTTATTGACCCATTTAGAGAATTTTATCCCAATTTAAGAAGGTACACATGGAGAAAGAAGACACCATTAAAACAAGCAAGACTAGATTTCTTTTTAGTTTCTGAAAATCTTTTATCATCTGTAAATAAGTGTACTATTGAAGCTAGCTACCGCTCAGATCATTCAATTACCATGTTAAACTGCAACTTCACTGAATTTATAAAGGGCAAACCCCTTTGGAAACATAACAATTCGCTTCTAAGTGATATTGAATATTTAAATATAATGAATAACAAAATAGATGAAATTAAAATTCAATATGCGCTTCCAATCTATAATATTGATTACATTAACAACATACCAAATAATGAATTTCAATTTACAATTACTGATCAATTATTTTTGGATACATTGTTGATGGAATTAAGAGGAAAACCAATATCATATTCAAGCCACAAAAAAAAGGTAAATGAAAAACGTGAAAATGATCTTGTTCTTGAAATACAACATTTAGAACAAAGACTTTCTCCTGATCAAATACCCACTCTTGATTTATTAAAAGATGAAGTACTGTTACTTCGTAGGCAAACATTGAATGGTTTTCTTATTAGATCACGAGCTCAATTAATAGAAGATGGAGAAAAACCAACTAAATATTTTTGCAATTTAGAGACGCACAACTTTACTAGTAAAATTATACCCAAAATTGAAAGGCCTGATGGGAGTAAAATCACAGACCAGAAAGATATTCTAAAAGAAACTGAAACCTTCTACAAATCACTATACTCCAGCAGAGATGAAATATTAGAAACAATAGATTTAGATAAAGAATTGTCAGGACTAAGTGTCCCAAATTGAATGAGGAGGAATCTAAGTCATTAGAGGGCCTATTAACCTATCAGCAAGCATCATTATCGCTTTTTTATATGAAAAATAATCGTTCGCCGGGTACTGATGGTTTTGGGGCTGACTTCTTTAAAGTATTTTTGTTGTGAGAGCTATAAATTGTGGGTATATTAATGGGGAACTGTCTGTAACACAGAAAGAGGGTATTATTACACTTATCCCTAAAGATAACAAACCAAGAAGATTTTTAAAAAATTATAGGCCAATTTCTCTCTTAAACTGCGTTTATAAAATTGCTTCAGGGGCCATTGCTTATAGAATAAAATCTATCTTAAACAAACTAATTAATGAAAATCAAACAGGTTTTATTGCAGGGAGATATATGGGGGAAAACACAAGAATGACATTTGATATCATGCAGTTTGCAGAAGAAAATAATTTACCAGGACTCATTTTACTCGTTGATTTTGAGAAGGAATTTGATTCTCTTTCATGGAAATTTATTCACAGCCTTCTTAAGTATTTCAATTTTGGAAACTCGATAATTTCTTGGATAAAAACTTTCTATAGAAATGCGAAACTGGCGGTTAATCAAGGAGGTAATTTATCTGAGTTTTTCAGCATAGGCAGGGGATGCCGTCAGGCGGACCCATTATCGCCTTATATATTTATATTATGTGCTGAAATTTTAGCAATAAAAATACAAAACAACAAAAACATTAAAGGAATATCTATAAATGATATGGAATACAAACTTTCACAATTTGCCGATTCATCCATTTTCCTGGATGGGTCAGATACTTCACTCAATGAAACACTCGAGGAACTTTCCTATTTTTCCAAAATTTCTGGACTCAGGGTGAACTTTGACAAGACTCAGGTAGTTTGGATTGGGACAAGAAAATACAGTACAGACTCAATTAAAACAAAGTGGAAGTTAACATGGGGAAGCAACCAATTTAAATTGTTAGGTATACACTTTAATGTTGATCTTGATAAGATAATTGATATAAACTATAATGATAAGATAGAAAAAATACAAAACCTAATCAAACTTTGGAAACGTAGATATCTTACACCGATTGGTAAAATAACAGTAATTAAAAAAATATTATTACCCATTCTGAATCATTTATTTATTTCATTGCCTGCTCCAAATGATTCAATTATTAAAAAATAAATGACATGTTTTATGAATTCTTATGGGAGGAACCAGCAAAGAAAAGCATTTTAATTAAACAGTATAATGATGATTAATCTCCAAGCATTCATATATGGACTTAAGGCAACTTGGATTAGAAGACTCATGTTTAAAGGTGGACAATGGCAACATATAGTTACCCATATTATAAACTTAAAAGACCTAATAAACCTGGGGATAGTTTTGGCAGAATTATTAATAATAAAAATGACTAACATATTTTGGAAGGATGTGTTAAAAGCTTACATTAATATTTTAGAACTAAATAAGGGCATTTTATGTGCTAACAATTGTTCAATAACTCCACTATTTTATAATCCTAATATTTTAATTGGAGGTAATGTAATATTTTACAAATCTTGGTATTCAAAAGGTATTCATCAACTTAATGATTTAATAGATGAGAATGGAAACTTTTATTCTGTTGAGGAATTTAATAACTTGTATATTGTAAATGCACATTTTCTGCTATACAATGGAGTTATTGCGGCAATTAAAGCTTACATTTGAAAAAATATCTCCACAGAACAAATGGAAAAAATACAAAATCCTATTCTTCCTTTTAATATCATTCCATTTATTAAGAACAAACATGGATCAAGGGACCTTTATAATATTATCAACCAAAACCCCAGCAAACAAACTTCAAAATCCAAATGGGATGAAATTTATAACATAGAGGAAGAAACATGGAATGATATACACATATCCCCCTTTAAATCCTCAACAAATACAACATTACAATGGTTTCAAGTACGGTTAAACCATAGAATTCTTCCAACCAGAAAATTTCTTCATAAAATAAACATCATTGATAGTCCAATGTGCAAGTATTGTCAAGAAGAGGAAACATTAACACATATGCTTTGGTATTGTCCCGAAACCCAATCGATTCTTAATAAGTTAAAAACTTGGCTGTCCAGCAATAACATATATTTACATTTCACAGAAGAATCATTTATATTTAATATTAGTAAAACGTTAACACCAGCCGATTTGTACATACTACTTGAAATGAAGTGTTATATTTTCTCAACCAAACATTTACAAAGTAAACTGTCTATAGAGGCCTTTAAAAACAGAATAAGAAAATCGTTTAGCATTTAATATTAGTAACACGTTAACACCAGCCGATTTGTACATACTACTTGAAATGAAGTAATATATTTTCTCAACCAAACATTTACAAAGTAAACTGTCTATAGAGGCCTTTAAAAATAGAATAAGAAAATCGTTTAGTATTTTGATATGTATAGCAACAACAAACAATGTACTCGAACCATTTGTTAAAAAAATGGAGCAAATATAAGAACCTTTTTAGTTAGTTTTGATCTGTAAATATCAGGGACTTCACCTTTCCATTTTGTGTTTTCTGTGATATTCTGGTCAAGGAACTGACATTACGGTCTGATATTCTATATTATATAACAATGAGTGAGATGTGAAATGTGATCATGTAGGGGGAACATAAACAACACTTTTTTTTCCTCTCCTTATTTATTATAGCTATTTGTTTTTCTTTATCTTTTCCCTAAAAACAGTACTCTTCTAAATAGTGACTTTTTATTACACAAATAGAGATAAAACACAACACAAACAAGCTAAATCTTTAAAAGACAGAGGGCTGGCGTGGCGCGGTCGGTAGCGCGGCGGATTTGTAACCGGAGGCCCCGGGTTCAATCCTCCGTGGTGCCACTGAGTTCCGTTGGTGTGTTCATGGGCAAGACACTTTCCCTTAGCCTCGTCCGTCGGATGGGGACGTAAACCGGGCGGTCCCGTGTATCGGTCTATCCTCCGAGCACGTAAAAGAACCATAGGAATTTATTCGATAATAAGAGTAGGGCAGGTTCCCGGATTCCTATGTATCCTTCCCCTCTCTCTGGGGCGGCTCTAAATAACCTATACTGTGTTGATGAGCCGTTAAACAACATTCAATTCAATTTAAAAGACAACCATTTATACAGAATTCTCATACTGAATACAAATAATAGATAAATGTATTATGTATATCACTTGTGTATTGTATAATATTATAGATATGTTTGTTTGTAAGGCGTGCGGTGGGATGGTCCTCCCCGACCCACAACATGCCAAATTACGGGGAGAATAAATGGGTCACCATTGGTGACTGAAAAAAAAAAGGTATTCAATGACTTGGCAGAAGCCGGAGCAACAAGAGAATAAACCATTAAGGGCACGACAGGAAAGATCATAGACAAACATCAAACGCCACCGTCCCAATGGGCTTTAGGTAGGCGTCATCATATTGTCCACAGCCTGCCCGGTGAAGTTATTTAGGGTATATATCATTAACCATAGTAGAAAAGAAAGGGTTGTCAATGTTTCATATGTCATCCAGATACCGAGAGGTGTCACTAAAGGCCTCAATAACATCTTCCTGGGTATCTGGTGACAGACTCAGCATAAGTCTGCAAATCATAAAGAATTTTATTTTCAGATCTTATATAATGAATATGGAAGTGATAATTATATGTTTGACTTTACCTTACTTTACCTTACTCAGTTGTTCCGATAGAAAAAAAGACAATAGATACAGCCGTTAACAATTATGGTCAACAATTGATAGATTTTTGTAAAACAACACATTATTTATACTTAATGGTAGAAGTGGTTCTGAGTATCTAGACACCAAACTAACTTGCAAAAATGCTAGTACGGTGTATTACATAGTATCTACATCTTTCTGAATCTAAATGTTGAAGACTTGTGTAGTCTATACACGGATATTCATTGTCCCATTTCGCTAATATTTAAAACGGCGTTCTCCCATTGTGAAACCGAAAAAATACAGCAAGAACATATACCGTCCACTAAACGTTGGGACATCAAACAATCTCATTGTTAGATGGAACATGTTGATATTGTAAGGGTTGCAGACATAGAAACTAAATTAGATACAATGATTGATGAAAACAATTATAACCTAGAAAGTTTAAGTAAATAAGTAGCATATCCCTTTGGGAGAAATCTTTCTACAAAGCAGGTATTTATTTATAAGCATTCGTAGTTCATATGCTTTGTATACGAACACGGAATTACTTTCTGATTTCAGACTGGCATGTGCTATTTATTAGTTGTGTAAATTTGAAGAAGCTTGTGTGCTTCCAAAGTATTTTTTAAATATATAATTGAATCGTTGTAGTTTTTGCACCCAAAAATGGTATTCGTACTCCAGTAGGTTACATTGTCTACATTGTCTGTCTTGTAAAGGTACACATACAGGCTAAATGCTACTACTCTACCCGAAACATCCTGAGCTCAGCTGCAGTGTACTCCACCGTTTGTGCTGATTGGAGTTCTTGCCGGTAAGTGATTTTTGTTATATTTATAGAATTTGTTATTATAAAATGTCCTACATCAGCCGTTAATTACGGTGTAGTACACTCATACCCCGTAGAAGAATTATAAGCATACAATTATCAAAAGAATAACTCTAATTTAAATGAAGATAGCGTATTTCTACAATTCCTCTCATTTCCCTCTATTATTGTATGGTTAATTTGCAGTCCCATTAGTAGACTTTGAGTTATGCTCCAGACAAGAAATATAGTATAACATTACCAAGGGCAATAATTCTAACTTAAATTAAGATCAAGTTATAACTATTACGTTCATTGCCATCTGTCATAGTATTAAGATTCATTGCAGTCTTCTTCATAGTTTTAAAGTTATGTTCCGGACAACAAATATGAGTATAAAACTATAAAAGGCAATTGAACGAAGACAGGTTCACGAATCTTGCACTTTCTCTTATTTGCTCTCTATTGCTGTGTGACGTTTCAATGCAGTCCCATAAAGACTTTCAAAGTTATGCTACGGACAATAATTATACGTACAAGAAAAAACGATGCGCAGCATCAAGTCGCCGCAGAAAAGTTTGCATGTAAAATAATTAACAAAACAGAACATATAAAAGAAGTATGCAGCCATAAATTATGGTAGTGTATATTATTATAGAATTGGAGACTTTCTTTGAATGTTTTATCGGTTGTAACAAGAATTTTATATATGAAATTGTAAAGGGCAATAACACTAATTTGTTATGGATCTTACATTCTGTACTTCCTCGATCACTGTGTGAACTGCCATGCTAGATCTATTAGTACTTTTCAAGGGACACTCCATTCCAAGAATTCTAAGTAGAAAATTGCAAAAGGGTCATAACTTTAATTTGGATGAAGACGGAGTTATGGATCTTGTACTCTGCACTTCCTCTCACGGGCCTTTATTATTGTGTGAGGTCCCATGAGAAGTTTATAAGTTCCAGAGAAGAATTCTAAGTATATACTTACAAAGGGCAATAACTGTAATTTAGATGAAGATTGAGTAGCAGGTCATGCACTTACTCTCACTGTCCTCTATCATTGTGTGAAGTTTCATTCAGGTCGCATTAGTAGTGTTTGAGTTATGCTGAGGACAACAATGTTTAGATTAAAATTACAAAGGGCAGTAACTGTTATTTAAATGAATACAGAGTTGTGGTTCATGCACTCTGCATTTTCACCTATTGCCCTCCATCACTGTACGACGTTTCATTCCGGTCTCCTTAGTATTTTTTTAGTTATGCTCTGAAAAAGAATTCTAAGTATAAATTACAAAGGATATTACAAAGGACAATAACTACTATTTAAATGAAGGTAGATATGGTTCGTGTACTCTGCACGTACTTTTATTGTCCTCTATTATTTCGTGAAGTTTCATTTCAGTCCCATTAGCAGTTTTTTTAGTTATACGCCGGACAAGAATTCTCAGTATAAAATTGCAAAAGGCATACCTCTAACTTGAGTGAAGATAGAGTTATGATTCTTGTACAGTGCACTTCCTCTCATTGGCTTCTATCATTGTGTGAAGTTTCATTCCAGTCGCATTATTATATTTCAATACGTTCCTGATTTGTATAAGAGTTTCAGTATATAGTTATGTTTTATATATTGAAGTAAACAGAGAATAATGAAAATAACTATTACTAAAACATCAGTTCTGCTATGTGTTTCTCAAATTGTAATTATTTTATCACGTACGATATGCTCTTTATATGGTTAGTGAATGTGTGGTAGATGTAAAATTAAACAAATAAATTCACGAACAAATGGCAATCAAATAATTCAATTCATCGTACACATGTTTATATTAGCATAATGAATGTATACGTTTGTGCATTATCATTCTTATTAAATTATCATTTAAATGCTGTTAAATCTTATTCACAAACAATGGGCGAAACGACTATCAGAATGATCGCATTTATTTATTAGTGTGTAAAAAAAACAACAACACAATAATAAATTATAGTTATCGCTTTAAATAATTACTTTCCTCTTGTTATTAATTGTAGAGTATATTTTAAAGCATTATTTCGAAGAAACAATACCTTGCAATAAAATAAGTTGTTTTTCCATCTAAGGACCACTCCCAAACGAAACGTTATTGTTACAATTTAGTTTCAACACCAACACAATAGTTTTTCATTTTATTTTTTGTTCTTACGTATACTATACAGTTTAAAAATGAAAAGTTTACAAACAATGAAACCAGTAAGTAACTGTATTCCAAAAATGATAACAATTAAAAAAAGAATCCTTTCGCCACACAAACGCTAATGCTGGTCCCGAACATTGTGCAAACTAATATTTCTTGCAAATTATTATATAAAGAAGTGATTGCAAAGAAGTTAGAAATGCCAGAGATTTAAGCTAAGTCTTTGGGATTGCCAATAATACAATAGATGCACAAACAAGTTTGATGTTTTGACATATGTTCAAGCAGTTGGCGGCAAACCATATAATTATACTTGCACTGACTGGGCAATTAACGAATCAAGATAAAAACACAAGCATATGGCTGGCATTCATATGATCTGTTCGACACCGTTTACCTTTCATCTCGAGAAGCTCACGGAGTTGTTAAACCAAGCTGAGAATGACTATTGACTGTGAAAAACAAAATAATTAAAAAACAATTGCTAATTAATTAGTGCACAGAGTGTCATGCTCGACCTTATATAAGCTTACAAGTCATATAATAAAAGATCTAAATAAAGATTGCCCCTCTTGCTCTGTCCCATTCACCACTGAACATTTCCTTCTCGATTGTGATCAGCTAGTTGCAACCCGAAATAATTTAAAATTTAAACTTCAACAATTATCTATTGCATTTAATCTTACAAATATTCTAGATCCTGAAAAACGATATAGACAAATAGTTTTTAGTGCGCTTGGTGACTTCATTAAGGATTCACATTTCCAAAAGAAGATATAACCTCTTACGTCTTAGCTAGATATATCATATATACGATTAGGTGTATAACATCAATACCTATTCATGATTATGTTCCCTTATATTCCGGTTAGTATCATACAGTATAATCATCCCCAGACTACCAGAAATAACAAGTTATTAATTGTATAGCTACAATATTGGACTGACCCGGTGGACGCGCTGGGGCGATTCTTGGGTCTTATGACAACGCAGGCACAGCGGTCCAGGATCAGTCACGTATTCCCCCATATTTTCAACAGCAATACCTAATCATGAGTCTTATGTTTCCTTATATTCCGTTAGTATTACATGGTAGTCTGCCAACAAAACAATTTACTAAATGTACTTTCTCCACCTTTTAAATATAATAATTCATTTATAAATACAGATAGTTTCGGTCTGAAAGGTTTGTCAATTGGCTAGACGGTCGTTGTACTGGCTCCCCATCTGGCAATCAATTCGGATCTATATCTTTTCTTGTCATTCATTTATCTAGGGAAGTAAAAATCTACCCTACACCTTAACTACATTAATGACTAAATTAGTGTGGGGACAGCCCTATCTTCTGGCGTCATGGATATGTTGGAAGGCCTAGTGGAATAGCCTGTGCGTTGTCTGCTGGGCTCGGAAGCACTTCATGGCGACATGAGTGTGGGGACTGTCCTACCTTTTGGGGTAGTGGAGATGTTTACCAAAATTGTCTGCGTTACTGTGATGGTAATTGCTTAATAGTATTTGCATTAGTTTTTTCTATCATCCCTCTGACTTTCACTCTTATTAGTCTTAGTGATAATTCCAAGCAACAATATTGTGGTGTAATTGAGAGGCTTGTTAAAATTCACATTTCCAAAAGTAAGAATAATCATCTTCAGACTACCAGAAATAACAAGTTATTAATTGTATAGCTACAATATGGGACTGATCCGGTGGACGCGCTGGGGCGATTCTTGGGTCTTATGACAACGCAGGCACAGCGGTCCAGGATCAGTCACGTATTTCCCCATATATTTAATGAGAGTTATATGTTCATTTCACTATATACCCCTTCTTGCCCCAATCTATTTATATTAACACCTACAGTAAAATCTTCAATTAAATGTAATCCACATTTCGCCTGACCTTTCCCATTTCCATATGTTTTAGAATTTGTACTGATATATATTCGGTCCACATTTAATAAATAATCTATCACTGATGGGGAAGAACTTAGACTCATCAGTGGGTATAAACTCTGTATTAAAAATACAGACAGTTTACTACCTCCAATTGGAATAGACCTCATTTTTAACATATTTTTTTCTTCTGTGAAAACGAGCATCGGCTGTTAATCTGTTCCTAATGGATACTTGAGACTAAGGAGTCCCATTGGATCCACGGGATACCATATCTTTTAATTAACTTTAAACATCGGCATTTTGTAACGGACTAGCGTCCGTCCTGCCCTATTTACAATGTAACAGGTTTTAAACATATTATCTTATGTTGGATTTTAGTATGGTAAATCGATTTTTACGAACCCATACTGATTAACGACAGCTGCTCGACTTTTCTGTCTATATAGTAACAATATATTGTAAGTCCCCACCGGTCCCGCTGTGTGATTTTAATACTTATCGGTTTTTATATGATAAGATAATAGAAATTCCTGGCTGTCCGATTTATTTTGTATATATGCTTAGTTTTATGACGACAGCGGGGAAGAAAACATTTTTTAATCTTGTCTGATGCACACAACGGGATAGTGTGGTAATATTATTAACATGTAAATCCTATGTATACTTCTGCCCCGTGCCCTCCCCAGTGTGGCCTCCGCGTGGCTTTGGCGGAGGGACACACTCCACTTGACGTGATTACTCTCATAGCGCACGCCTCTGTTGGCTTCGTTTTTTTTATTGAGAGATCTGGAGTGATGTCCTACAAACAACACTGGGTTATTTTACTTTATTTTATTGTGTTTTAAAAATATATGCTCTCATCTAATGATGTCCATTCCTTCTGGAAGGGAGCACGAGGCAGATAAAACATGGAGTATGTATATATGTAAATATTAAGATAGAATAATTTTTTAAAAATCAATAAATGGTGACGCGCTGGCGTTGGAATATAATATATCCTCAATTTAAATTTAAATTTAGAATAATAAATAGACCAACCAGAGCTTAATATAAACATCTAAGGGCAGTTAATATACTTTATTATTTTTAATCTAATCGCCTTCTGAATTTCACGGTCAATCCTATAGAACTGACACAGTTGTCTACCTGGTTCTTGCCACTATTGAAACAACTATTCCCCTCCAATTTCCCCTCCAAACAATTTTAACCACCTACCGAAAAGCTCGCCAAAAGGCCTAGTGCCATAGGGCGAGCATAAATAAAACCTAAAAACTAACTAAGCTTACAAGTATCACATCCAGACCAGATCATTCCAGTTCAGACCATCGAACAGGCAGGACGTCTTGCGGCCGTCAGGGACAAAGTGACTCCGCAAGGCGTGCCGCTGTCTGGGATCATCCACCCTACACTGTACAGTGCGCACGGTGTAGCGTAGCCGCGTGGAGGTTTGGACATAACCTCAAAACATGTTGTACATATGTTTTTATCCTGTTTTTAACGTGGCCCTAAAGATGGACGATTAAACTTCTACTGGAAATCTGACGTTGTACCAGCGAGTTACCCCATGTCACTGCGAGTCCCCGCATTTGATGACATGAGGCACCTACGATGGATCACGACTAGGACTCACCCTAACCCACCATGGATGCCGATGTTGGAGAAACCCTGCGGGATACTCACTGATCCTGTATTGCATAACGGCTTCAGGATCAGCGAGTGAAACGGAGAAGTCCTCACCAACAGAACACGGGCAGCTCATGCAGCCGGATCGACCTACTTGCGACACATTTGGCGCCTCAAAAATCCTGCCTCCTGATTGGCCCAAACGATTTCGAGCCGGCAATCGGATTGACCTAGTCACAATTCTGCAGGCAAACCGATTGGCCAAAATCTACTATTGGACTTATTAATTTACTTCGACTACAGAATCTACTTTGAATTGATAATCATCTACAGACTTCCTACGAGGGGCTTCTACACCGATGTGCCACCAACTCTAATCTACTGCTGCTATCAACTTTAATCTACTTTGAACGAGTGATACCAACCTTCCCTGGACTCAACTGCACGCCGAAAACTTCTTCAGAAAAGCTCGCTAAAATGCGTTATGCAATACAGCGAGGGTAAATAAAAACTTCTACTCACTCACATCCAGACCATCTTAGCTTGTATGTTTTGTCTGCTGGGCTCGAAAACACTGATGGTTCGATTTATATTCGTTTATTCAGTATACTTTTACCAAATTGTAAACCCTTTCTATTAGAGTGCAGATAATCGTCGTATTTAACATTATATAAACGTCATATGAATACTTATTAGTCTACGTAAGTAACAGCATAATATATAAACTTCTTAAGAATAACATAGTCTACTTATATAGTAGACTAAATTAGGGTCATACTCAATACTGACTGCCACCTGGTTAGACGGTCGCTGTACTGGCTCTCTGGGTGGTAGTCAACACAGAGACGTACGTTATTCTTCATATGAATATTATAAACTACTTAACTGATACAGTTATAATATGGGACTGATCCGGTGGACGCGTTGGGGCGATTTTTGAGTCTGATGACAACGCAGGCACAACGGTCCAGGACCAATCACATACTTCTATATATATAATGCGCCACGACTAAGTGAGTGTGGGGACTGCCCTACCTCATGGCGCCGTGGACATGTCTAGCTGACTTTTGATAGGACTCCATGACGGGATGAGTGTGGGGTCAACCCTATACTTTTGGTGTCATGGAGATGCTTATTAAATATTAAATATGTCCTAAAAATGTCCTAAATGTTTATCTTATAAACAATAATATTACTAAGTTACATATTTCCCCCTACTCCATCCACCCCCACTCCCTTATGTCGTATAATTCCATGTAACACTACTTTGTATGACCCCACCAGCCCCGGTGTGTGATTTTAATATTTGGTTGTTTTATATCAACAGTTAAGTTAATAGAAAGAAATTCCTGGCTGTCCTATTTAGTTTTATATATGCTTATTACTTCACATTGATTTTATATCAACAGCTGGGAAGATGCTATTTTTAGTTTGATCTGACGCACACATCGGGATAACGGGGTACATAATATTAACATGTAAAACCTATGTATACCTCTGCTTCATGCCCTCCCCAGTGTGGCCTCCCCGTGGCTTTGGCGGAGGGACACACTCCATTTAACGTTTTTGCTCTCATAAGCGTAAAACTCATATTGAATTATTTGATATTGAGAGATTTGGAGTGATGTCTTACTAACAACACTGGACATTTTAACGATTTCTTTTTTAACATTATATGCTTATAATTATAAGAGTCCATTCCCTTTGGAAGGGAGCATGAAGCAGACACAACATGGATTATGTATATATGTACATATTAAGTTAAATCATTTTTAAGAAATGGTGACGCGCTGGCGCTGGAAAATAAAATTATTATTTATAATCCTCGATTGAATTTTATATATAAAATAGACCAACATGAGCTTATTCCACCTGTTTTCCCATCACTCAGCCTCTGCCAAGTTAATCTTCTTGCGTCCCTGCAAACCATCTATTGCCATGTCTTGCGTCTGCTTGGATCTTGCCATCCGTGCGCGATTGATAAGCATTAGTAACATTATTTAAACTACTAAGATTATTATAAATAAACTACTATTGAAAACCTCGCCAAAAGGCCTAGTTGCCAACGGCGAGGAAAAATAAAACCTTATACTACTA
This sequence comes from Cyrtodaria siliqua, assembly GCA_037043455.1. Taxonomy (NCBI): domain Eukaryota; kingdom Metazoa; phylum Mollusca; class Bivalvia; order Adapedonta; family Hiatellidae; genus Cyrtodaria; species Cyrtodaria siliqua. The sequence goes on along the minus strand of JAWPHD010006183.1, from coordinate 92,874 downwards.
CTAATCCAGACCATCCCACCTACCGCCTCGTCAGACGCAGACATATAGTGATAGTTGTAACACATAGTTTAGACGATTGTAAACACTTACCTCAGCGTTATGGAGATCTTAGCCATTTTGGCGTTTGTGATGATTGGAGTTCTTGCTGGTAAGTGACTTTTTTATCTTTATAGAAAGTATTATAAAATGTCCTACATCAGCCATTAATTACGGTGTAGTACACTGCAGCTGAGCTCAGGGTGTGTCGGCCTAGAGTAGTACCATTAAGCCTGTATGTGTACCTTTACAAGATAGACAATGTAACCTATTGGAGGACGAATACCATTTTTGAGTGCAAAAACTACAAGGATTTAAGAACTATATACAATTATATATCAAAAAAATACTTTTCGGAGCACACAAGCTTCTTGAAATTTAAATAGCACATGCTATTGAGTCTAAAATCTGAAAGTTATCCGTGTTCGTATACAAAGCATTTGAACTACGAATGCTTATAAATAAATACCTGCTTTGTAGAAAGATTTCTCCCAAAGGGATATGCTACTTATTTACTTAAACTTGCTAAATCCTACTGCATATGAATGCTATTGTTTACTTATTAAAACATGCATTGACTTATAAATAATATACGAATGTAAGACTGAATGGATAAGAGAACTAAGTAAATGAATGAATTGTTGCATGTGATGGAAAGAGATGTGATTGGTTAAATACTACAGATGTATGTAAATACATTGTGTTCTTGCTCATCTCACCAGTGATAATTATGTATATTATTTAAACATGTTCATGGGCCATATTTGACTTAAATAAAGTAATAAATATGAAGAAAAAAAAATATTATAGCGGCCAGTAAATAATTATACTTTTTATGGTAAATAAGACATTTTGGGGCAATTTAATGTGACTATTTTAGTTTATATGAAATTGTGAATCTTTTGTGAAATGTTAAGCATCGTCATGGTAACGTTGTGAAATATTAAATTGTTTGCTTATATGGAAATAAGTGTATGAATATACGGATTTTGGCATCTTGGTATGATTTAAACTCATGAGATGTACTTTTCTGAAAAGTACATGACCACCACTTATCGTCTGCAGTTATCCCACTTTTGTTTTGCAATTGTTCACGAGAATGTAAGTTACTTTTTTTTAAATGGGCCTATATATGAATGACAACATTGCATTGTATATACTAGTTATATAAATGCCAAGAATAAATTAGCAACAAATGGTTTGTTAATGCTTCTACACTGGCATTCTATGCACCTGCGATTATTAGCCGTTTCAGGAGATGAACTATAGTGCTTTTTTTTCTTCATTTTCTTTTTTTTTAATACCATTACACCAAGATATTATTTTAACTATCCTACATAGATTTTCTCGGTGATTGTATTGGTTTATTAAACATAGATTCATTTGTATGTAGTAACATTTGAATGTCACATGCGAAATGTCGCAAGGACATTATAGACTCAGGACAATTAAAGACGCAACATTTTTGATTTTCAATTATTTTTAGTCCGCCGGTTTTTTGTTCAAATCAACATTGTATTTTGTGTTAGTACTCAAGTCTCTTTGTCTCAAAAGTTAACATATGGCGATAAACAGTGTCCAGATAACCAGAGTAAGGCAAGACTAACGTACACTGGATGGGAACACAATATAAGTATACGTTGGTGTTTGTCTCAAAAGCAGGATACACTGTAACAAAGGGAAGATTCCATAATTAGTAAACAAATCACTTTCAGTAACGATAAGCTCCAAGTAGTTTATTTAAATCCGCTGATTTTTTGTTAAAATCAAGATTGTAGGCAAGTATCTTTGTCTCAACAGTTAACATATGGCGATAAACAGTTAAATTTGCTCTACATTCAGTAAACACATTTTGAACGAGAACTTCCATTTCATCTCTAGAAATTCAACAAATACCAAGTGTTGTCTTTTCAAATGTACTGAGTATATTATATCAGGCATATAGAACGCGCAACTATCGGCTACAAGACAAGCACGCTACCACCAGTGAGTAGAACTTCTGCTCAATATTTTGTAAACTAACATCCGTTTCTAAAAGCACTTTTGAACCATTTCCCTTTTTAATTTCAGGCGGCAAGCCTGGTGAGTGTCCGGCGGGTGTCCTGGGGAATCTTTATTGCACGACAGACTATGACTGTACCGGTACACACAAATGCTGCAGATATTCGTGTGTCCGACCTGTATACCAACATGGGGAATATAACCACGATGATGTTGATGATGCTGCAAGTGACGATGACGGGAAGGATGAACGGTAAGCATACTATTCCTAATAACAGAATCGAACTCTATCCTTGATTTATCAGTCATCGATTTATTGTTTTAAAAAACTATCCCTCAAAATAACGGCACAGTTGCACTACAAAACCGTTTATCAAAACTTTAGCCACGTGTTCAGGTTATCATGCCGATTAAAATGTTAGGTTTTGTTCATTAGATTTTTAAAAACCCGTGATTGAATATGCTTAAAATGAATTATGAATTGGTAACTCAACGCTCAAGTTTTGAGGTTTAGTCTGGCTGGTTAAAGCGGTGTATATTGTATTGTGTCTATAGCGTTTGGATTCTCAAAATAAAATGTGACTGTTGTTGGCGGGATAGCTACTGTAAACAAAATCTGAAGAGAGAACAAATACGTGCGTGATCATACGAGACAAATTACGTCAAATAAGACCAATAATATCCACAGTGCAGTTATTGGTTGCAACTAGAAAACTAGTTATTTTAGCGCGATGTGCATTCGAACGGACTACACAGATATGTACCCTAACTTTTTGAAGGTTCGTATCTCATAATCTTGTGATTTCATTTTGAGGTCTGGTGTATTATCAATCCTTGTAACAGCATAGTTTGTAGTTTTATACATGGAGCTGGCATTAACTAACTTTTAAGTGTGCGAGAAGCAAATTAAATATGGAGTTGAAATCGACTAAAATCATATGGGTGCACATTTACTACACATCCAACAAAACAGTTAGATAACGTGATGATACCAGACTATCACCAATCTCGGATCCGTCTCGCTATATATTATCAATATGTCCATTTTTCTCCATTACTTTTTAGACTAATAAACTGTTTCTAAACTGTTTGTTTTTTAATTTTGGTATTCATATCATTTTAATAAATAGCTTACATTTTGTTTTCAAACAGAAGTAAACCCAGAGCTGGTAGAAGGAAACCATATTGGGGAAAAAAGGAAAAGAAACACGGGATAAGAGAAAATGGCTCAACGGAAAGAACGAATACAATGGAAGATTGCAAAATGGCAGAGAAAATCTGCAAGACACGTAAACAGAGCAGAATGGTCGAAAATGATATCAGAAGGAAGATATGTGTCGGCGAACCGGACAAAAGTTGGAAAGGCAGCTGCCAAAGCTGCATGGGTCGACAAAAGAACAGAGATGGAGAACGTGATATCGGAAGAAATGGCAGCCACTAACGCCGCGAAAAAACAAGCATGGGCTGACAAAAATGCAGCGTGGACGAACATGACACCAGAAGAACAAGAAACTGCTAATTTTGAAAAAGCTGAATGGCAGAGCATGACACACGAGGAACGAGATACGAAAAAAACTACACGGGAGAACAAAAAGGCAACCTGGATAAACATGACGTCAGAAGAAAAGGCTGCTAAAATACCGAGAATAGAGCTACCAGGAAGAAATTAACACATGAAGAAAACAGCAGGAAGAAATTAACTCATGACGAAAACAGCAGGAAGAAATTAACACATGAAGAAAACAGCAGGAAGAAATTAACACATGACGAAAACAGCAGGAAGAAATTAACACATGAAGAAAACAGCAGGAAGAAATTAACACATGACGAAAACAGAAGGAAGAAATTATCTCATGGAGAAAACAGCAGGAAGAAATTAACTCATGCCGAAAACAGCAGGAAGAAATTATCTCATGAAGAAAACAGCAGGAAGAAATTAACTCATGACGAAACAGCAGGAAGAAATTATCTCATGAAGAAAACAGCAGGAAGAAATTAACTCATGACGAAAACAGCAGGAAGAAATTATCTCATGAAGAAAACAGCAGGAAGAAATTATCTCATGAAGAAAACAGCAGGAAGAAATTAACTCATGACGAAAACAGAAGGAAGAAATTAACACATGACGAAAACAGAAGGAAGAAATTATCTCATGAAGAAAACAGCAGGAAGAAATTAACTCATGACGAAAACAGCAGAAAGAAATTATCTCATGAAGAAAACAGCAGGAAGAAATTAACTCATGACGAAAACAGCAGGAAGAAATTATCTCATGAAGAAAACAGCAGAAGGAAGAAATTATCTCATGAAGAAAACAGCAGGAAGAAATTAACACATGAAGAAAACAGAAGGAAGAAATTAATACATGAACGATCTGCAAATAGTGCTGCAATGACTGAGCGTAAATCAAGAAAACACGAAAGAAAACCCGCCTAACGGCGTCCGTATCTTCTTTACCATACTATAAATGTTCAACCGCCTAGCGGCGTCCATATCTTCATTACCATTCTATGTGTTCAACCGCCTAGCGACCACCATATATTCATTACCATACTATATATGTTCATCCGCTATATCCATTACATTACATTAGATGTTAATTGGCATCATTTCCAATTCAGCAATAAAACATTTACATTACAACATAAATATTCTGTTGTTTTACTATTTCTTATCGAAATTTAATAATAAACATAAGATGTGTATCAAGATTGTAATAAGAAACGTTATGTCCCATCGTGTTTACTTGTATATCACAGTACAGTAGAGTAGTATGTATAAAACAAAGAATTGTTTAATAAGAAAATCCTCACGATAAAAACAATGTTATTTTCATTCCACGTTTATAAAAAGAAGTTATGACATAACATTTTTCAACGCACTGCATGTTTAGTGGTGGACCTATTTACAGTTCGCCACTATGCTGTACTCTTTGATTGTGCGATGACCGGACAGATCGCGGACCATAATTATGATGATCTTAATCCTGAGAGGACGGTAACGTTTGATGTTTGTCTCCAATCTTGTCTTGTCGTGCCCTTAATGGTTTATTTTTTTGTTGCTCTAGCTTCTGTCAAGTCATTGAGTACTTGATTTGTGACTTTCCAGGCTTTTGTTGTTTATATTCATATATACATGCTCACGTTTCCTAGAAGTCAAGTCAATATGACCTTGATCTTCTGACAAAAAAAATAATGAAATGATAGGATAGTTGTATAAATCTTCGAGACTGTAGGTGAAATATATCAGCTGCGAAAGACATTTTCACGATTAGATCACAGTGACCTTGACATATGACCTACTAACCATAAAATTAAAAGGGGTCGTTGATATTGCAAAATAGATGATATTTGTATACGTGTAAAATTGTTGGTATAACAGTTTGAGTGTGGGTGTAATGCTTTTGAAGTCAACTTAGATAATTCTTATTTTCATATAAGGTCATGGTGACTTTGATTTTTTACCTACTGGCCCCAAAATCGATAGGCTTTCTCCTCTTATAAAGGGCAATGTACCTATGAAGTTTCATGAATGTGGGTGTTATGGTTAAACGATATTGTGCGAAATGCGTATTTCCATATAAGTTTATGACGATCTTTAACTTCGACCTGCTGACACCAAAAACGACAGGGTTTCTCCTCTCACCTACTAGGACAATATTCCGTTAGAGTTTCATCAGTGCGTGTGTTATGGTTTTTAAATTATGGTGCGAAATGCGTTTTTCATATAAAGCCAAGGCGACCTTGACCTTTGATCCTCAATACAATAAGGTTCCTCCTATCACATTGGGCAATATCTTGAGTGTGGATGCTATGGTTTCAAAGTTATCGCGCGAAATGCGTATTTCCATACAAGGTCATGGCGAACTTGAAGTTTCATGAGTGTGGTTGTTTAGGTTTCGAAGTTTTTGTGGTGAAGTCAAATTGTTTATGGTCGGACGGAACTTCGACGTACGGACAAGCAATCGCATAATACATCATGATTTGGCATACAGTCTTATAAGCATGGACTTGTAGATGAACTTAAGACTTTGACGATTGAATTACTATTGCCAATAGTTAATTTGCATGCCATAATATTACTGTGCTTTTTTGCACAAAAATGGTGTTTTCTATTTAAAATAATTCATAAACTATACTCTGTAAAACAAGTTTTGGACCATGGCAGTGTTCGAACCCGTACAATGATCGCTGAACCATGACATTCGACCATAACTCTTATTATCTCAGTTGATAATTCACAATAGATCAACAATCAACAACAATTATCGTTTACAATGAAAGTTTGCGAAAAAATAATAATCTTTTTATTGGTTACTCGAATGTGTCCGTTACTGTTACTTTGTATGGACTTTGCAACATTTTTTACGGACCCTTTGTGTGTTCTCGATATTTTTTTAAAATCAAATCTTGTTTGGAATTTAATGTTTTTGGTACCAAATTAACCGGGTAGGGTAGACCTTGGTTACTAAAAAAAGATACTTAAATTTTGTCCACTAGTTTTATTTTTATATGACTTTATATACCCTGGTCCAAAACTTCTTTTACAGAGTATATTACATTTTCTCCATTGATTTCTTTCTCTATAGGAATATATGCTTTCTATTAAATACATTATGAATTTACTCGCGCCCACCTTGCGCATACAATGTATATTTCATCAAAATTGTTTTCATTGTCACAGGTTGGCATATCACAAATTTAAATTACTAAAGGCTGGCGTGGCGCAGTCACGCAGGAGTAAAGCTACAAAAGAGCACTTACACCTAGTATTTTAAACAATAAATTTCGAATAGTATATAGCATAACTAATACAGAGGGGAAAATCATCAGAAAAAGAAAGAGAGAAAGAAAACAAAACAACTCTATACATATAATTTGTTTGTACAGTGGATACATTTCGGTCAAGCTTATTTACAACTCGTGCTATCAGTCCTCGCACTAGCGGTTTCACACAATAGCAACTCTTCGGAAAATAAGTCTAAGACCAGTAGGCATAAACTATGTGTTTCAGACAGATATTTGAATAATGGTTTACAATCATAATACATATTATTAAATGTGTTGTCAGTTGTACGTATGGAGTTGCGGTGGCCAAGTGGTTTATAGTAGTATTGCCTTTCGATCAAAAGGTCTGGGGTCGACTACCAGTGGGGTAACATCCCGGTGTTTTCAATCGCACTCCCTCGGTACCTTATCCGGGCAAGTCGTTCAGTATGTCATCCTGTGGAGTGGCTTTTAACTATAATCAGTGTTCGTGTATTTGAACTGTAACCATGTTACCTTACTAGACCCCTTATTACTACGGCTCATGTTTCCGAGTTCGTCCGTGTCCGGGATAGTAAAGACACTGCGACTAAAACGTTGTGCGTGTCACCGCTGCGAGTTCGAATCCCATTGGGTTTGTTTGTTTATATGGCATTTTACGTCATTATCAACCCATGTAAGTAGTAGCTTAGTAGATAGTAAAAGTTACGTGAAGTTGGCTAAACATACGACATACGACATTCAAAAACATACTTCAAAGTGAATATCGTTTCGACAACATTCGACATACGACATACGACATTCGACCTACGACATTCAAAACATGTTTGAATGTCGTTTCGCGCGACATACTGTTTGAATGTCGTTTCGCGCGACATACTACATTCGACATACGACATTCGACATTCACCATACGACATTAAAAAACATGCTTTAAAGTGAATGTCGTTTCACGCGACATACGACATTCGACATACGACATTCGAAAACATGCTACAAAGTAAATGTGAAACGACATTCACTTTGAAGCATGTTTTCGAATGTCGTATGTCGCATGTCGAATGTTGTATGTCGAATGTTGTATGTCGCGTGAAACGACATTCACTTTGAAGCAAGTTTTTGAATTTTGAATTTCGTATGCCAAATGTCGTATGTCGAATGTCGTATTTCGCGTGAAACGACATTCACTTTGAAGCATAGTTTTGAAAGTCGTATGTCGTAGGTTGAGCCAGCTTCACGCATCCAGTAAATACTGATTTGGGTCAACTGTTTCAATAAAGAAAATACACACAGTTAGGTACTTGGAATCTATGACTAGCTCAAGCTTTCCGTATGAATTCTAACCTAACAATGATCCTAAGCCTAGGAGAAAAGAGAGGTAATGCAAAACACATACCTGACCCACAAAATCGCCTAAGTGAAAATGTTGCATTGTCAAACGTTAAGTAAATAAAAAGTACTACTAAACTTTAAAGGACGTAAGTGAGATGCTTGGGAAATAAATGTGTGTATCTATCATTACAACAGCCGACGCTCTAATAGATCAACAACTTAATAAAGCGGAAAATTAGAGCTAAAAAAAGATTATATAAAAAGGCCAAACTATCAACACCACTGGGATAAGTTTAGACAAATTAGAAATGAAGTTATAACATTAATACGTGAATCAAAACTAATTTACTTCGATAGTCTCTCCCATAAACTTAAATCCCCTGATATTTCCTCAAGGGACTGGTGGAAAACACTCAAAACCTTTATTTCTTCCAATAACAAACCCTCCATTCCATCTCTTTTATACAACGATCAGGTCGTGTCAGATGAAACAGAAAAGGCCAATTTACTTAATGATTTTTTTTAAAAAACAGACAATTTTAAATGACAATAACGTCGAAGTTCTCTTCATGCCCCCTAGTAACGTTAGCATGCATTTAATGGTACTTACCCCAGATGAAGTTCAGTCCGTCTTAAAGTGTCTCCCAATTGGTAAAGCAACTGGTCCAGATGAAGTTAGCAACCGTATCCTTCGGGAACTTTCCAGTGAGCTATCAATTCCTCTTTGTAATTTGTTTAATAAATCTCTAGCTGATGGAAAAGTCCCGAATATTTGGAAGGAAGCTTTTGTTTGTGCCGCTTTTAAGAACGGTGACCCATCATCTGTTAATAACTACCGTCCTATCTCTCTTTTAAGTAACATTAACAAAGTTTTGGAAAGATTAGTCTTTAAACATGTATTTAATTCTCTTCGCGTCAATAGTTTTCTATCGGCTCTGCAGTCTGGCTTCATGCCGGGCGATTCGACCGTAAATCAACTTACTTATCTTTATAATACTTTCTGTCAAGCACTGGATGTAGGTAAAGAAGTAAGAGTTATCTTCTTTGATATAAGCAAAGCTTTCGATCGCGTATGGCACAAAGCTTTTTTAGCGAAACTTAAGTCTGCTGGTATGTCGGATGCACTTATAAACTGGTTTTTCAATTATCTAGAAAATAGACGCCAATGCGTTATAGTTCCTGGTGCTAAATCAGAGTGGATTTCTGTAAACGCAGGGGTACCACAAGGCTCTAAATTAGGGCCTCTTCTATTTTTAATATATATCAATGACATTGTTACGGATATAGATTCCAACATTCGTCTGTTCGCTGATGACACAAGTCTATATATTATTGTTGACCATGTAAATACCGCAGCCGATATCCTAAATTCCGATATAGTAAAAATAACTGACTGGGCGAATAAATGGCTTGTCACTTTTAACCCTACAAAGACTGAATCATTATTGATATCTCGTAAAAGAAACAAACCCATACATCCACCTTTAAATATGCTTAATCAACAAATACCAGAAGTTACAACTCATAAACATCTGGGCGTGAAGCTTTCAAACGACTGCAGTTGGCATTACCACATAGAATATATGACAGCTAAAGCATGGACCAGAATAAATATAATGAGAAAACTTAAATTCCAGCTGGATCGTAAATCCTTAGAAATAATATATATTAGTTTTATAAGGCCCCTGTTAGAATATGCGGATGTTATCTGGGATAACTGCACACTTTATGAAAAACTGGAACTAGATAAAATCCAAAATGAAGCAGCTAGAATTGTAACAGGAGCTACCAAACTTGTATCCTTAAATAATTTGCACACGGAAGTAGGCTGGGAAACGCTTGACGCTCGAAGGCGTAAACATAAGCTTGCTCTATTTTATAAAATGAATCATAACTTGGCACCACCGTATCTTACTACATTAGTTCCTCCTCTAGTAGGAGACGAGTCTCGATACAGCTTACGAAATGCAAATAATCTTCAAACAATTCATTCTCGAACACAAAATTACTCCGATTCATTTTTACCTTCTGTTGTTCGTGAATGGAATTTACTCCCGCAGGACGCCAGATCCTTAGAATCTGTCTACTCTTTTAAACGATATCTTACCCATGAAACACGTCCCCCGAAGTATTACTACACAGGTGACAGGAAAGCACAAATCCTACACACACGTCTCAGAACAAACTGTAGTTCATTAAACCATCACTTGTTTATCAAAAATATAACTGACTCTCCTCTGTGTCACTGTGGTAGTATCGAGAACACTGAGCATTTCTTCTTCACGTGTCCAACCTATCACATTATACGCTTAGAACTTATCAACTCTCTTGCAAATATATGTACTATCTCAACTAATATTCTCCTTTGTGGTGACCCCAATCTCAGTTACGAAACAAATGAAGTGATCTTCGAAAATGTGCAAAATTTTATATTAAAAAGCAAACGATTTTAAACTGACATTACTTATCAACATCAGTAAATGAATAAGTTAGATGCTGCTAGTACGGATGGTTCGCCCCTACCCATTGTTGCCGCCCATATTTCCCTTACACTTTTTTTTTTATATAGTAGTAGTATTATTCAATATATCAATTTTATTATCGTTTGTGAGTGCGTTTTTCTTAGCTTTCAAACGTACTTTTCCTTCTAAATCTTGATAACATTTTCCATTGTATAAGAAATATTATGTTTCTATTTTCTCTTCTTGAGTAATGTATAATAAATCTGCCATTCTAGTGTTACATATAAACATGGTAAGGAAAGGAACTTAATAAGCATTACGCTTCCGTTCCAATCCTTTATTTGTTGTTATTGTATATATGCTTAACTTGTAAATACAATGAATAAAATATGTTTAAACTAATAGATCAAGCCGACGCTCCAATGTGCCATGCCAATGAGGGATTCTTCTCTTGGTACGCTGGCGAAGGCACTTTAAACCTTATAACCACACACGCACACTTATGGTCGATAAACAAACTGTCAATTGTGTTAATATTTCGTTTATCACAAACGGCAATTCCATATCATTGGCATTTTTTAACTGTATATGTTTTGAATTCAGATTGTATTTTCTTCATATTCAGTTACTTGTTTGACACGGATTTTTGATTTAAATCTTCAGAGCTGTGTGCCGCGGTCAGTTTGGTCAATTGTGACAAATATTTCACATTCGATCTTGACCAAACCTGCGAAAAAAACACAACCGGACAATGGGCATTCATATGTTCACGGTCAGAAGTTCATAAATCTATCTATCTCTGTCTACTGCTGCACACCATCACGGGTAAGTTTGAGCAGGTTGCGCACCTGTGTCTGTTAGTAGACAAGATAAAAAGTTAAAAAGTAAGAAAAGGTGAGAAAATAGTGCGAAAGGTATGTTCAAATTAAAGTGTGAAAAATATAAAATCAGGGTAAAAACAACACTACAGCACTTATGGTTTGGTGTGGTTGATGCGCTGACAGCATGTTTAAACCTATTCAATTCAATTCAAAAATGTTTATTCCAAGATTTACATATGTAAACAGCAATGGATATATAGAACTACATCATATTTAACAATCATTATGGCGAGTAAGCGACAGAACAGATAAAGAGATAATTCATGATAGTTTGTGATAATATAAAGTTACACAAGTTCTTTCATATTTATGACAAAAAACAAACAGGTAAATATATAAAAAAATATATATATTACTACCAAATAAGTTAACAGTTGTATATTATCTAAATTTGAGCACCGTTATATAGTGCCTAAAAAGTGGGAGAACAACTTTCAGATTAAGTTTATCCCTTGAAATAGGTACATTTATCGTGCGTTATTTTTACATCATGTACATTATGATTTATAGATTTTGTTGTAAATAGACGTCGAACAACAAGGATATGATATTTTCTATAGCATCGTTAACAATATGTACTGACCATGCGAACACATACAAATAACTCCTACGATATTCATTTGAATTACATCAAATCGTAAACTATAAATAAATCATACATCTTTACAATATTCATTTGGAGCATTCCCTTTTGCCTCGTGTATGCCAGTTTCAATTATCCATAGTCATGTGTTGAGTATACATAAATATCATTAAAAAAGCATGCAGCATGGAGTGACCTTTTCAATTACTTGCACACACTGACAATGTCTATTTGATAGTCATCACAAAGTTGATATATTCATAACCGGATTAAGTGGGTAATTCAGAACATCTTTGGATAAATGAAACTGGAATGGGCAATTTAACATATTTCATTTAAATTGAAATTCAAGTCATGTATCAGGACAACATTTTCTGTCAGAGCATTCCACTGTACTATGGTTAAAGGAAAAAAGGAATATTTGTAATAGTTCACTCCAGTGTGTATTTGTCTGTATGTGATTGAAAGCAGTATCTTGAGACCCTGTTGTTACTGTATATAGGCTGAAATCGGAATAATTACTAGGCCATATACAATTTTATCACACGGTCAGTAGTTAACAGTTAGAAACACGCGATGTGTTAACATTCATTGGCAAATCATGAATATTCTGATTTTAGAGCAGTTTGCTGAACTTTATTACTAATATAAAAAACATGTACGTCGTTTTCTCAATTAGAAAGACTTCGAGATTAAAAAGTAACACAATCCTTAGACATTTAGAATGTATTGGTTACTTCAGTAACGCACGGCTTTTATACAGATTTGACATGTGACATATAAAATCGAAAAAACAACGGGACCTGAAGTCAAACCCTCCTTCTTGCCAATATTCTATTATACTCGTGTACGCTCGTGTTAATCTGTATGGTTACGAAGTAGGACCAATACTGGTATATAACCGAATGTGTACGAGAAAACCAATATCTCAGACAATGCCAAATCAATTTGACAATGTCCGTTATTTTACATAATTGTGATATTATATTTCACTCCAAAAGGTTTATTTTTGTTAATCCTTGCGCAAATAATGGTTAACAGTATGTTTATTTTAACTACACTAGTCAAAATTGCTAACCGATCACTTGTTATTTACTTATTTATTTGTCTCAGAAAAATAAATATATGTGAAATTGGAAATAAATGTATTGAAAAATGTTCTATAAGTAATCACATCAGTAAAGCAAAGTATTTTATGAATTTCAAAGAAGTTTATTTTATCGAAATTCATAGATACCAGTAATTTCAAAACTTACAAAAATCAATATCGCGTATGACCGCCGTTTGCGCGTACAACAGATAAACAGCGTTGTCACATGTAATGTATGTAGTTATGTAGAAAACGCTGAGGTATGTTAATCCAAACATTGACTATGTCCCTTGTGAGGTCAGCAATATTTTGTTGCCTTGGTAACTGTCGCACACGACGGTCGATTTCGTCCCACACATGTTCGATTGGAATTAAATCCGGACTACATGGCGGCCACTCCATTGTTCGAATGTTGTTGCCCTGAAGTAGCTGATGGGTAGTTCTTGCAGTATGGCAAGGTGCATTGTCTTGCATGAATGTCATCCCACAGTTAGCGCGAATATGGGGAATAAGCGTTGGTCGATGTATTTGTTGCTAGTATTGGTCTGCGATCAGGTTTCCTCGAACAACCACCATATCAGTTTTAGTGTGCAAACTAATACCTCCCCAAACCATCACTGACCCTCCTCCAAAATGAGATCTTTCGTTGACGCAATTATCCGAATATCGTTCCCCAAGTCGTCGATAAATTCGCTCTCTGCCGTCGGACTTCTGAAGATTAAATCTGGACTCATCTGTAAAGGCGACATTTGCCCAGTCTGCTCTGCTGAACCTCAAATGCCTTCTGGCCCACTGAAGCCGAATTCGCCGGTGTCTTCCAGTCAATACTAATCCCACAAAATGTCTTCTCGCTCTCAATCCCATGATCCGTAGTCGATTTCGTACTGTTTGATCACTCACGTTTCTATTATGGACGCCTATTACACGTCTGGCAGTATCTGTCGCTGTTATTCTTCTATTACGAAGTTATGTTACAAGGATGTAGCGATCTTGACCTGCGTTGTCACACGTCTTGTTGGCCTTCGGTGAAGGTCATCAACACTTCCGGTGCGATTGTACTTGAGCCAAAGGTCGTGAATTGTTGAAAAACTTCTGTTGACTGTTCTGGCTACCTATAAATATAAAACAACTCATTCTTGCGATTTTTCAGAGATAATGAACATGGTTAGACAGAATCATGTACGAACGAACAAACGAAGTGACGGACGGGCGGACGGACAGACAAGTAAACTTATGAATAAACTAACCGGCCGGAAGGATGAGGAATATTATAATACACAATACCGGACTTGAAAAAGAGAAAATAAAACGTTGCAAAATCGATTTAATAAATTAATAAAAATGAACAAATTACGCAATGTCCTTTACCTGCCGAATCGAAGTACCAGCAATAATCATACCGACGGCCCGTCCACGCTCTTCCGTTGTCATCTGACGCATTTTTTATTTAATTTTTAGTAAGTTTTTGTTTGGGATTGAAACGATAAACAATTCCGAGAACACAAACACATGTTCATCTTACCTCGTGCAGCACGGGAGAATAATGCAATTTCGCGCCAAAATAAGTCACGAGACCGGAAGTGCGGATTTTGAAGTTACAAAGTGTAGTGATTCTTTTGTTTGCTGCTCATATTCATTTGTATGAAATATCAACTCAAAATATACAATATTTGATATAATATTTCAAATAATAAAATGAACGGTTAGCAATTTTGACCAGTGTATGTCTCGCACACTCTACAACTAATGCTTTGAAACGCTCAGGTGATTTTCACCATTTATCGTATTTGAAAAACTGATCAAGGCACATTCAATTTACGTTTTCAATAGTTTCCTTACCGTGGTAGGATTAATGTAAGCGACTTGTTTTAAAACTATGGCCGTCTATATGGACTACTGGTATTGAAACGCGTATCGGTTTTTGATTTAACAATAGAGGCTTCACCAAACTTGAAGAACGCGTTCCCAAGTTTTGAAGCAACTTCGAGCTTGGATAATCACGAACCTGAAGATAACCACAGAAATATTAACAAATATTTGTTGTTAGATCTGTGAGATAACCTAAGGTAAGCAGTATGTCAGTATGACATTTTCTAGTTTTCAGCTGACAATATTACTTTTTTATGAACACGAAATAGGTATCAGACTAAAATTACACACTGACCATTGTTCAGTGAATGGTCAGTGAACATGTTGAAAAGGATTAGTGTGTAGACAACAAAAGAGGAATGGATTGTTTATAATGGAAGGACACTTTTGTAGGAAAGGAATATTGTGAAAGAAAAAACAGCTTTTATTAACCTTACATGGATTTATTTTACTATTTATTGCAACTACTACACAGATTGGTATGTAAAGATTTTATATTGCAAATTCTGTGTAAAAATAATTAGACTTCTGGTAATTATGTAAGTTTGAGATTTCCCTGTATAATTCAATGATATTTAAAAGATTTACTGGAACCTTAATAAAGTATTAGTATTGTATTCAAATATTTAAAAGTTGTATTAACACATATATTCGTAACTCTTGGCAAGCCGCTTGGGATTTGTCAGTTAAGGTTTACCACCACCAATTACATGTAAACCTCCGAGGTGTAGTCGAATGTAGTTCCTATAATAAAAAGTAATCCCTCCTTTTTCGATGGAAATGGGCATTATAAGTAGGGGAAAACTGCCCATTTCTATTCGATTTTGTGGTTATATGTATAAGAAGCGTATTAATAGGTTTTACTGGATCACTGATGAACATTTTCGAAATTTCGACTCTATGCTTACACTTTGTGAGCAATGAAAACAGTCGATCAATAAAAACAGCTGTACCCTTGACCTGTTTAGTAAACAAACAAGAACTTTCTTACATGTCTTGTGACCCCACGTTTTCTGGTGATTTTTCAAGTGGAAAAATAGTTTTCTATATGAACATTACACTGCTGCATTATCCATACTTGAGTTGAATTTGCAGCAAATCATTAATATGTGACACTTTAATATTGGTGTCTATGGGGAAAATAATTGGTGCTTTCATACCTTAACAATAAACTCCATTCAATTAAACCGTTACTCGGAGAATGGCGTCATACACGTTATACTCATTCATATTTATTATTTATTCATGTGTGGAGTGGTTTTTGATGAACGATATTTTGTTTGGTATGTTGTAGTTCTTTTTTTATTTTTTTTATTTTATTTTCGATTACTATTGTTAAAACATTATTTCTTTGCTTTGTTTAACTAGATATTGATATAACCATTTTGTTGAACTCTGCCTATTTGGAAAGGACCGTAACTGATGTTGTGATAACTCGTGGTCCAATCCATTTGTAAATGTTATTTATTATTATAAATTGTATATCACATGTATTTATGTAAATAACATCAAGCAATAAAATATTATTAAAAAAATAATATATATATATTTATTACAAGGTGAGCAATTACCAGAATGTATACCCTGCTTTGCTCCGTTAACGGTCAAACACATATTGCTGGAATGTGTAGACTTTGATCCTATGCGTCAAAGGTACTACAATTTTAATACTATTACCGAGTTATTTAATACTATAGATTTAGTCTAGTTTTAGATTTCCTAAAGGAAGTCCGACTATATAAATCATTGTAATAAGTTCTTTTATATATTTACTTCTTTATATACCTGTTTTCGGGCATTTGTTGATTTATATATATAGTTTATATTACTACCATATCATCCCTTACTTGTAAATAGTTTTATCTTTATATATTTACATTAATTTTTCATTAATCCTTCATTTCTTCATCATTCACCATTTTTTGCGCACAATATGACCTATTTATGTGGAAGTTTGGAAGTTTTTATTTCTAAATGCCATTAGGCCAGATTGGCCCATGAGGCAACATATTTACTATACAAACATAGAGTCACATGACTGATGATCAATACATATATTCATCAGAATACAAATAATGAAATCCGTCAGGGATTTGTGTCTATTAAAACATATTATTCGGAACACTACTAAATAATATTCCTGGGAGAATATACATACAGTAAATTAGTTTATCTTAGCAAATATCACCATACAAAGAGACTGCTTCAGTGTTTGTGCATATCCACAATTAAGAAGAAAAAATAAAGAAAAACATATTTACTTGGGAGAAGGAAAATATAGTTTAATTATTATATAATAATGCATTACGTAATTTAAATGCTTTGAATATAAACAATCCAAAATTAAAGACTTCCCTTTTGTTTTCACGTTTTAACAGCATTACAAATTTCAACATACTTGGTCGTTGGAAATAAAAACTTGACACGTATTTCTTACGTAAATCATTATACAATGGACAACACAAAACAAAATGATATTCGTCTTCGAGTATGTTACAATGTCTACATCGTCTCTCATCTATATGAACTCTATTTCTGGACCATCTGCCCATTTCCACTTCTAATCTATGCGACGATACACGAAGTTTTGAAATGGATTGACGTGTGCATTTACTCTTAACAATATTTAAGTAAGGTTGTAGCTCAAAATTTGAAATATTTCGGTAAAACAACGCTCTGGATGAATCAATTAATCCTGTATTCCATTCTTGTATAAAAACATCTTTCAAACGTTGTTTAAAAAGTGTTAAGAATGCATTGACCTTACCCACGCTTTGATGAAACCAAACATGGTAGAATTACTTAATCAGGTGTCTAATTAAAAGATCTCTGACTTTGCTGGCCCAGTTTTGGGTGCCTGCATTTACACCAATATCACTTAACATATCTTCATACATTAATCGTATATATTTCACATCCTCTGATTGTAGAATTTTAAACCAATATTTAATAATTGAGAACAAACGTCTACATTTTAATGTACTTCTACCTAGCTCACCATAAATAAAATCGTTTTGTGTCGATTTCTTAACACCCATCAACTTTTTACAAAACTGTGTGTGAACACGTTCAATACTATTGGCTTGGGCAAATCCCCATACTTCACAGCCGTATGACAGAATAGGATATATAGGCTTACTAAACGCATCTTTAATATGGACTATAATAAATGTCGAAATAATTGGTGTAGTGATTTAAAAACAGTTATGTCTAATTTGAATCTGAATAATCATTTTGAAAACAAAACTGTTATACATATTGACACTGTTAAGGATAAGATAAATGAGTACTACTCAAGTATATGGAAGGCAGATATAACAAAGGTATCTAATTTAAGGACGTATACAACTTTTAAAGACAATTTTGAAACTGAACAATATGTATTGTTAAATTTAAACAAACGAGAACGTTCACTGTTAGCACAATTTAGATGTGGTATTTTACCGTTAAGAGTAGAAACAGGACGATACGTTGGCGAGCCTCCGGAGCAAAGACTTTGTTCATTTTGCAATCTAATACAGATTGAAGATGAAAGACATTTTTTACTTCAGTGTACATTTTACAATGATGTAAGAGCAGACGTTTTTAAAGATCAGTTTTCAAATAGACAGTTTAATATATAAAATGATGTGGATAAACTTATATATCTTGTTAGAAACGTTCCAAGAAAAGTAGCTAAATACATTGTTAAAGCTTATATGAGAAGAAGAAATGCATTATATAACTGATATCATTCCAATCAATATAATATTATGCAAAAGTTTAACATGTTTTATTTATTAATTGATAATGTTTAAAATGCCAACATAATTTCACGTGAAAATTATATTACTTGTATGGTATAGGTGACTTATAGGTCCATTGTGCCGGGTGTTGTGTTTAAATTTCCATTATTGTATATTATGTTACATGTACACATGTCACTTTAATAAAATATTTACTTACTTTACTTACTTATAAGTTTATCGAATAGGTCTAATACATGTTTTGGCGATAAGTCAATGAATTTGTATAAACATTTTTCAAGCTTAAAAATGGCTTTTAACGCTTGGCCAGATAACAAAGCCTGTGTTTCAGAAAATGTGTCGACGTGCCGTAAAACACCATTCATTCATTCAAATATTGGAAACACACGTCGAAAAATTGCCAATAGTGGCGCCATGTATGATTAACGTTATATACTGATGGAAAAAAGTTTAGCAAGTTTTTGTTGCACCCTGGAAATAATGCATTTTTGGTATTAAACACACATCAATAACAGTCGAACATCTTAATGACATAACGAATAAATGAACGTAGGTGTCAAGCCCGTAAAGTCCCAAAATGTCAGTACATCTTGTATACATAATCATTTAATCTAAAAAAACTTGCTAAATGTTCTTCCCTCAATATATGATTAACCTTCTATAGAACATGTCGATTGTACATATTTTGGCATATTCAAATTGTAAATACACACATTCAGTTCACAAAAGTACCAGTAGTGTGACGAAGAAAATCAGATGTAAAGGATAATAGGTGTATTATACATATAATGTCACGTGTACCACGTGATTCACCTTATAACTACTGTAAAACCTTAGGTAAAGTGTTAAATAATATATTGACATATTGCATTTCTTATTATAAACAATTGAATGTTGTTTAACGGCTCATCAACACAGTATAGGTTATTTAGAGCCGCCCCAGAGAGAGGGGGAGGATACATAGGAATCCGGGAACCTGCCCTACTCTTATTATCGAATAGATTCCTATGGTTCTTTAACGTGCTCGGAGGGTAGACCGATACACGGGACCGCCCGGTTTACGTCCCCATCCGACGGACGAGGCTAAGGCTAAGTGTCTTGCCCAAGAACACATCGACGGAACTCAGTGGCAAAACGGAGGATTGAACCCGGGGCCTCCGGTTACAAATCCGCCGCGCTACCGACTGCGCCACGCCAGCCAAAATGTATTATCATAATATGTAAGCAACTGTTTTGTCCTTCTCTGTGGTGTGATGGTAAGAGAAATGTTCGAAATCCTTCTTCATCCTTCCCTTCTTCTAGAGAGTTTTAATAAGCGGCGTAATTTGATGGACGGTTAAGGATTATGTCACCTTTTGAGAAAAAAAACTTAGAACACAAACAGTCCTGAATATTTGTGCATGCAACTTTCAGTTTGATATGTTTACACTTTTATCTAGACTGTGGTATACCTGAATAATAAATACTAACTTGATAAACGTATGTATTGAGCCATACTCAGCTTATGTCATACTCAATGTCATGTGTGTATTGACTAATTCACATATTTATCAAGTATGTATTTATAATTCAAGGGTAGCACTGCTTAGAAAAATGTGCAAACATATTATACTGAAAGGGTCATGCACAAATATTCAATATTACTATGGTATGTGAATTCTAATTTTTGTCTTTTTCAAATGCAATCTGAATAGATTACACAAAAAGGGCCATAACCCTTGTATCCATTCCCTCGTGCATTTACGGGCTATTTATTTCCGCATCAAATTTTTTGGAAATCTAATTAAATATAAGAACATAATTCTGAAGAAACACAAACACAAAACACAATACGCGATATAATTTCATTTATGCTTATTATCATACATAATATGCAGGCGTATGTCACAGGGCTAGAAAAATGTGTACGTGGCTTAAAATAACAGAGATAAATTAATAATTTAAGTATACAAACATATGTAAAATAGAAAGTAAATAAGACGTATCCTAATTTATTATTCACCACTGACAACATACTTAAGTATCGCTGTTTTCGACACCGTAATAATGTGCACGGGTGTACTCTTTATTCAAATGATTAGACAAAGAAAACAATCCATTTTTAACAACAAATCCATTTAGTCATTAAGGACCGTAGTTTGCGTAAACTATGTTCATCATATTTTTTTCTTATTATATTGGTTCTTTTTGTCTCGCCCACGACGGTGGGTAGCGAAACTCCGGCGGCTCAACAACCGCAGCTCGAAATTTGCTGAAACTCTGTCAAATGCTTTGTTGGGTCAAGAGACATCACGTAATGCCAAAATTACCATGGTCAATGACATACTTTGCATTATTTTCCGAAAACTTAACATTGGTTAGGTAACTTAACCTCAGTTAACTGTGTGATTGCCTCATTTTCTTTGTTTGATACTTGGTCATATGTATTGTTGGTATTAGTGGACATCACTGAATGACAAAAATTACCAAGGTCAAGGCCATATTTTGCTTATTTCTCCCAAACTTAACATCAGTTAGGTAGCTTAACCTTGGTGAGTAACTTAACCTCAGTAAACGTTATGTGATTGCCTCAATTTATGTTTTTGCCTCAATTTATGTCTTTGTGTATTATTGGCATTGTTGGTGGACATCGCTAAAGGACAAAAATACCAAGGTCAAGGTCGTGTTTTGCGTTATTTACCCTAAACATCAGTTTAGTTAGGTAAGTTGACCTCAGTTAACCTTTTCTGATAACTTTAATTTCTTTGTTTGATACTGGTCATATGTATTGTTGGCATTGGTGGACATCACTAAACGACCCAATTTACCAAGGTCAAGGTAATACTTTGCGTTATTTTTCCCAAACTTAACCTTGGTTAGGTAACTTAACGTCAGTTAACTTTTATGTGATTGCCTCACTATATGTCTTTGATACTTGGTCATATGTATTGTTGGCTTTGGTGGACATCTCTGAATGACAAAAACTACCAAGGTCAAGGTCATAGTTTGCAATATTTTCCCAAAAATACACCCCAAAAATACACTTAACTTCTTATGATTACCTCGCTTTTATTTGTTTGATACTTGGTCGTATGAAGTGTTGTCTTTGGTGGACATCATTTAAGCACAACTTTAATAAAATATTTCATATGCCGTTTGCCGCGGTGGGCGAGACAGCCTCAGACCGAGGTCTTGTTTATATTTGATATCTGACGTGTGAATTTATTATTCATGTATATGAATATCGATCATGTAACACAAACTCATCTCTTCTCCCTTCTCTTCCTGATCGTTGCATTCAAAATGCATTCTATAAAATATACTTTAAAGGGACACTGTCCGTAAGTAAGCAGATATTGAGCATAACCAAATAACTCTCTGAATTTTATTCAGTGAAATGTATACATGAACACTTGAGCATAGACCCAAAGAAGTCTGTAATAATACATTCGTGAATTTGAAAAAAAAAGTTTTAGTTATTATATGTAAATAATGCGGGGCCCACTTTATTTAACTTTTCTGCTGATCACGTGACTTCCATTAGCGCATTAGGTTTTCTATCTAGTATGTATTGCGCAAAATGTTAACTCAGTCCGGAGCGATGTAGACAATCTCGCGCTCACTATTATTACTCGAGTGTGTAATTTTAGTTTGGGCTACGAGTTCAAACGCACAAAGCGGCATTTCTTTTTTTGGCACCGCGATTGAATTCCGTTAAACAATCTTGCATTTAAATAGTAAATATTCAATAATGTTTAGTGTGTAATGTTTCTGAACGTAATTAGTGTGTGTTTTATAAGCTAAAAGTTACGGACAGTGTCCCTTTAAGCAAGCACGACCGACGTGTGTTTCCTCTTCATCATGACCGCACGATAAAGTAAACTTTGAAAGAAAATAGTCTGATAGAACTAACTCCATCATCCGCAATCTGATATAATGATTAGAGACGAACGGGCGGACGGACAGATGGACAGACCGACGGAGACGATGGTTACTATAGGGCTTGCGCATCTTCAACATATTGACAAACCTATTGATCTGCTCTAACATAGCACTGGTGAGCCAAATCAATCAAATTTAATGATCTATAATAATAATAGTAAAAGCTTTATTTAAAGAAGGTAACACATTAGAGTTATATAACATACATCATATACATCTTATTTTCAATGTGGCCTTCTGCAAAATATCATACACGCACGCACGCAAGCACGCACGCACACACACACACACACACACACACACACACAATATGCATATATACATCGACAAACACTCCATTAGTTAATTTTCTAGAAACAATATTAAAGATCATGAAATAATACAGTATAAGCGGATTCTTACACAAAATTCAGTTATATGTTTACTTTGTTATTGTTATCTGAACAATTAATCGTTAAATTACTTTGCAATAAATGTGATCTCATGAATTATATCATGTATCGCTTTAATCGATCAAATAGTTGTACTTTGAAAGTTGTATATACATAATATCGACTGTTATGAGGCGAGAAACAATTTGAAAAACAAAAGAAAACCGATCTGAAACAAATTTAATTTATATCAAAATATGCTCGAAAAAATATTCTTATATATGAATTGGTTGAGTTGAAGACAATGTGTTTACTAAAGATACGATACTTGATTTATTCTTCATAACGCTTTAGGTGGAACTCCTTTACATATTTGTTTCACTGGATTGATCTGGTTATCGTTTGTCGCCATGAGCCGTTAGCACATTAAAGGGACACATGGCAATCTTGATGTTTTTATCAAGCATCAATATTATCGTCTCTACTTATTTATCAAGAAACATTTTGACTTTAAACCGGCTTGTATATCATTAAATAAAATATTTTGTTTTCAGTTTTCTATGTTATTTTACGAAATGTTGAAATATATTATTGGTGCAGTATTATCAAAGGACAGTAATATACAAAAAAAAATGTCGTTTATACTATTCTAATAATTATTAAAGATTGGAATAATGCATCTTATTCAAGAAAACTAACAGGACGCCGCTAGTTTTCAAAAAAACAAGATTACCATGTGTCCCTTTAATAATAAGGCAAACAATACTACGTTATAATAGAGACCTACTAACATCCCTGTATCATATCACATTGTATTGTCATCGTTTAATCGCACTTTACCTCTAAATATAAGAAATAGTGAATTAAAACGCGTAAGTGACAGCGATTGTCCCGAGATTTTGGCAGCCCAGTTGTGTTGAAAGTGAAACTGTGATAAATTTGTCGTGGGGACTGGACTTCACTAACCTCGCACCTGTTGAACTGAAGTGACAATCTCGCCTTTCTTAAATTAAGGATGTTGGCAGGGCAAGTTTTGACATCTTCAAGTCTAAACATTTTATTTTTTAAATCAAAGTTTTATTTGACAACAGAATTGTTTCATTTTTTCCATTCTAGTAGATATGGATATAATGTAGGATTTAAGATGGTAACATACCAAATTTTAAGCAAATTTATTTTTCTTCATATTTTTTTCGTCATTTGTGATCATTTTTTGTTGTCAACAAAATAGGGGGTATGGGTAGCTCTGAGTATAATTTATCCTTTTGCTATAGAATAAATCAGATTTTTGTTTTTCAGTAGTGGAATACATATATAAAAGTAGATACTGAGCTAATTTTATTTTCTATCTCCATGTCAATATTGTGTGTACAGTAATTTACATTGAAAATGTCAAAATAACTCCAAAATGGGTGTAATTTAAAGAATTTGTAATAAAACAACATTAGAAGCCTGGTGACCTATATATCTTTTTACTTGTTTTGAAAGAAATGTCATAGAACCTTGACATATACCAGTTTTATTAATTTTTCGGTAAAAACAAATGTGGGTGGGGTACGGTCCATATATGTTTGCTTTTGAAAGTAAAAAGACGAACGAGGATTACAATTGTTTTTGTATGATTTGAAAGATATGTGTATATGCAATCGAAAATTAATTGTTGTTTTTCAATAAACTTAATGTTATGAAAACAAATGTGAAAATGTTCAATGACTATATTTTTCCTCTTTTTAGTGAAATTTTGAAGTTAGAAATATGTGCCTTCTTCAATGACGTCTAGTGGGGAAAAAAGTGTGGTGACCTAGCCTTTTTATGATAATTTTGAATCTAAATTATACCAAAGAAGCTTTAAATATGAATTTAAAAAAAATCAGCACTACGTCCTTTCCCAGCCAACCTCCTTAAGAGACGTACACTACGTCCTTTCCCAGCCACGTCCTTTCCCAGCCAACCTCCTTAAGAGCCGTACACTACGTCCTTTCCCAGCTAACCTCCTTAAGAGCCGTACACTCCCAGCGTGTATCGTAGAAGAAATGAAAAGGTACAAAGCTGCTTATTGAACTGAATTGTTGTTTAACGGCTCATCAAAACATTGTTTCGATTATTTCTTTCGAATATATTGCTATGTATCTTTATAACGTACTTGAAGGATAGATCCCCGTGTAGTTGCCGGGGTAGAATACAACCACTGCAAAACCCGCTAGAGGCAGATGTGTAGGATCCCGCTTCATGTTCATTTTGTAAATGTTTTTTATCATGCTCATTCAAGGTCTTCTTCACGACACCGCATATGCAAATGTGGAAACGTGGCTCCATCGTAAATGGAGTGTCTACAATATAATTTGCAGAAACTTTGCAGTTCTGCAGGTTAGAAGGTTCTAGACACATTCTCCATATTTTTATATAAATGTAAATGGAGGATGAGCCTGGCACGTTCATCCCTGTTTGGCGCCATATAACCTTTCTTGCGTTGGTGCGACGTAAAACCCCAATTCAATTAAATTCAATTGAAGGATAGACTCCGATACACCAGATGTCCAGCTTACGTCTCCATCCGACAGGATTGTTGTCTCTGCTTGTACCAAACTGGCAGATATTATGTTGTTGTGGTGGTGGTGTCTATCCTTCTTTATGAATTTATTCTTCCTCCATTCGTCCTTATGAATTTACTCTCAGTTTTAAACGAATAAAGTCACACCTCAAAACTTGTTTTGAGCAAAAATACATTTTAATACAAATTATTTAGTATGTCATAATATTATATATAGCAGTATATGTTTATTGTGAAGTATTTAAGGCAAGCCGTTTGTTTTATCGTACAAAATAAGTATTTACTCGTACGTAAACATCCGTCGGGGGACCAGTGCCTTCTGACAGTTAAGTGCGGAACGTGACTTTTTTGATATTTTAAGGATCGTCGATATCATTTTTGCTACATACTATATACATGTTAATGTTCATTTATTTGTTATATTCCGATTTAGGTAATTAGATGTTTCATATACATTGATGTAATTATAGTCAAAACGTTTCTAATGTTAAATAATTGTTTAATGTTCTAGATACTTTTGAGAAGCAAACAAACAATTTAAAAGGACGAGAGGAGATCTGGAAGTTTTTTTGTTGATGTTTTACGCCGTTTTTAGCTCGACTATTCGAAGAATAAGAGAGCTTATGTAATCACCCCGGCGTCGGCGTCGGCGTCGGCGTCCCACATCAAGGTTTGCATGTAAGCTGTGTTTACAAGTCTATATCTCTATTTTCTTATCCTAGCACAACCATGTTTGGCCATGGGCTTCCATATAGAATTATCTTAAAGGCTGCATAAGCAATTTTGGTTCCTGTAACCTATGGGCTCCCAATGGAACCCAACTTATGATAGCCCATAAAATGTGTCCCATTTCACATAAACATTTGCGTGTAAGATGTGTTTACAAGTCTATATCTCTTACATCTCTTACATTTCTTACCCTAGCACAACCAAATTTGGCCATTAGCTTCCTAATAGCATTATCTTAAGGGCTCCTTAAGTAATTTTGGTTCCTGTAACCCCTGGGCTCCCATGGAACACAAATTCTGATAGCCCTTAAAATGTGTCTGTTTCCTTTTAAATTTTGCGTGTAATCTGTGTTTACAGGTGTGTATATCTCTTACATTTCTTGTCCCAGCTGAACTAAATTTGGGAATTGGTTTCCTTATAGTAAGGGTTGGGTAAGTAATTTTGTCTTCTGCAAATTCTGCTGGGCTCCCATGGAACCCAAATTGTGATGGCCCATAAAATGTGCAAATAAAGGCAGATCTAGGTTTGCATGTAAGCATGTATATATAATTTTGGTTTGGGATTTCTTATAACATTATGCATCTTATTCATACTTCACCCATATTGGGGCATGGGCTCCCTCCTCTACCCCCGCCCCACTCCCTCCTCCACCCCATCCACATTTTTTTGTTTACATATTTCTGTGTTGTTTTAGTCAATTCTTACACATATATGTTGCCCCACCCCCGCCGCTCCCCCTCCCACTTGAAACTCTATTATTATTATTATTTTGTTTACATCTTTCTGTGTTGTTTTAGTCAATTCTTACACATAGCTTTTTACACACATATATATGTTGCCCCCTCCCAACACGCCTCTCCCCCCTACTCGAAAGTCATTTTTTAAATTTTATTTCTTTGTTGCTTTTGTCAATTCTTACACATGTTGCCCCCTCCCCTCCCCCACCCCGCCGCCACCCCACTCGAAACTGGAATATTTTTATTATTTTTTTTACATATTTCTGTGTTGTTTTGGTCAATTCTTACACATAGCAATGTTCCCCCTCCACCCCACACGCACCCCGCCCCCACACACACCCACCAAACGCTCAAAACTGGAATATATTATTTTTTTATTATATATTTCTGTGTTGTTTTGTTGTTTTGATCAATTCTTACTCATATATGTTGCCCCCTCCCACCTCCCTCTTCCCCTGCCTCTCCCCCGCCCCCAAATCAAAACACGTTTTTTTAAACATATTTCTGCGTTATTTACATTTTTCTGTGTCACTAACGCTATGTTGCCCCCACCCACCCCACACTCGAAACTGGAATAATTATATATATATATATTATTATTTTTTTTACATATTTCTATGTTGTTTTGGTCAATTCTTACACATAGCTTCTTATATATATTGCCCCCACTCCCCCGCCCCGCCTTCCCACTCCACCCACCCCACTCGAAACTTTTGTTTTTTGTTTTTTTACATATGTCTGTGTTGTTTTAGTCATTTCTTACACATACACATATATAGCTATGTTGCCCCGCCCCACCTCACACCATCGAAACTTTATCTATTTTTTTTACATATTTCTGTGTTGTTTTGCTCAATTCTTATACATATAGCTATGTTGCCTCCCCCTCCCACTCCCCACACCCACTTGAAACTCAGTTTTTTTTGTACATATTCGATATTATATAGCTGTGTTGAATGTTGGATGCGCAACTGCCCTCCCCCATTGTTTCATGGGCTCCCCTCACATGGAGGACAGTGGGATGGGAATTGTTTTCCGTTTTATCTTCCATTATTTGGATATTAATATTTTAATTTGAACGCAATCATTTACATATAAAACAATTTAGATTAAATTCAGATACACAGATGAAATATCAATAAAAAGAAATGAAATCAGGCCACAATAAAAATATCAGCTTCCTCCCCGTGTAGCCTTTCGACCTCAAATTTCTTTAAAATGACAGCAATTTTGGATTAAAACAGACAAAATTAATAAAATTTCACTTAATTTTATATCGGCCCGAGTTTCTATACAAGCCCCATACCCCAAACCCACCCCACATTGTTTTAGCTTTGTTTTCTGGTGGTATATACTAGCTATACAATTTATTATTGTCTAAAAAATCGAGTAGTCGAGCTGCGCTGTTCTCCGACAGCTCTTGTTAGCAGATATTATACGGATTTTTATGTAATTTAGGAATCCAGTACACAGTAAGCAGTTCATTTTGCTTATCGTCTACACCAGTCTTGAAAGAAGTGCACCGAGTGATATGTGTGGAAACGACATCATCCTCAGTAGAATTTACTGGAGTATACGAATTGGTGCTGCCGAGTTCCAGAGATAAAACATTGACGTAATGTAGGCGTCGAACAATATTATATTAATTAGCTGCTAAATCTGCTGGAACTAAAAGAAATTTATTATGAAATTCATGAATTCCCGATTTTAAATTACGAAAGGAAAACCTAGGTCTCGGAGGAAGTAAAGAGGGGTTAGCATTATAAAAGTTCATACGTGTATCTATAATTTTAAGAATTGACTTTTTCCAAGTAGAAAGCGAGTTTGGGTCCGCATGTTCTCTACGACACCATTTTATACTAAAATCTTCAATGGAGTGGGCGATCTGGGCACGACAGGCATTAAAATCAATAGTTGATGGTAATCTATATTTAGGACCTTTCGAAAACAAATGCCGAATACGTTTATCAACAATATCAAAATTACCGGTAATGACATGACCTGCTGGAGCATAGCAAAATGTTGATGTGTTGCATTCACATTCCTTGGGAGTGTTATGTACTATATCAAGGTCAGAAACTATTTTGTTGTAATTGAAAATAATATTTCTAATATACTTATAGCAAATTACAGGACTTTCGGATTTTTTTTAATATTTTGGGATAGAATCAGCTACATCAATATCTCGAAAAATACTGGGCAAGTCAATGAAATCAATACCTTTATTAATATATAGTAGTTTTAGAAAATGCCTGACGTGATCAGACTCCTTGTCAATATGGGGTCGGATAACATGTTGTGTGTAGCTTTGAACTATGGAAGCAGTGTTGTACAAGGGATCTGTACGAATGAACATCTTGCCTGCTTCCTCGTCGATCAACTTAAGTAAAGAAATGGACAAAGAGATAATCCGTGAAAGCATAGAGTGCTTTCCAGACTGTTTAAAAATAGTATGTAAATCAGCGACAGAAATAATTACACGCGATTTACGTTTGATGTTACCATTACGCCTAAGACCATGAGACCTAGATTTACGCTTTCGAATAGAAAATATAGAAAACATGTCAATATTAGGATCTTTTGAAATATTTCCTTCTTGATAAATATTGTCATTAAGGCCAAGTGGATATGGTGTCTGTAAGTTTTTCATCCACTTAAGTTCTGCAATATGTTTAGCTTTTATTTTAAAGCTTTTAGTAGCATCATTATCAAACAATATATATTCAGCCGGTTGAACAGTTACGTTACTAAAATTATTACCTAACTGACGAAAGTGTTGGTACGAGTACTTTTTTTAACTTTTCAGGATTACTTGCATTATATTTGTGTTCACGAAATCGAACTTTTAAGGATCGACCTGTTTGTCCAACATATTGTATACCGCAACGTGGTGCATTTCAAGTCAGAACGTAAATGACGTGAGCTGTACGTCAATCAACATTTGAAGCTAGACATACATTAAACAATCTAACATTAACAGCTGATTTAATGGTGGACTTGCAAGATAAATAATTGCAACAACTGCACCTCTTAGCATTGCACTTACTAATAGAGGGAAACACCCTGGTCTTGAATGAATTAAATGATTTCTGAAAGGAGACTTTAAATGGTATTTCCTCAAAACAGGTGATCCTAGAGGAGTTTCGGAAACTTTTGAGCCATTATTAAAAATCCTAGTAATATTATGAGAAGTAACATAAAACGAAGTTGCCGAATGAAGATTTAAAGGTGTAAGGCGTACATATGGTTTAGTTCTAAGAAATGAAGAGTTATTTTGTGGAATTTGTATTGATGACGCAGAGTGTAACCGAAGAGGTGAACGATTTATTTTAAGAGTTTTAACTAATATACTCATTATTGTTTTTTTGGAGAGTAATACAATTCTGTGAAAAGCGAAATAAGGGCCAATTAGTAGTTATTAAAGATACGAAAAAATCGTATCAAAGATCCATAAGAAATACTATTAATAAACTTACGGACTGTTAAAAGAGGTCCAAAACTAGACGTCAGTGTATAATACAAGGTAATGAGGAAAGTTAAGGAAAACCCTAATAAAATGGGCCAAAATGTCGATGAGCACAAAACCTTCAACGCGTATATGAAACACACGTGTTTAAGGAAAAACTGGATCAATGAATGTCATACAAACCCTGGAGGATGTAAACATAACAATATTGATTGGATGTACGGGGAAACCACACTTGATGACAATGGTTTGCCTTTTGTAAAATATATCAGTTGGTCTTTAAATAATAACGTCGATCGATACATGAGTCATTAGCAAAAAGTATGCAGTTTCTTGCGCTGTATGACGTCAAACGTTCTCACCTTGTTCAAGATGCTTATTAAAGTATATATGTACTGATGCATATGGTCGATTTATATCGGGTGTGTGCACGGTTTGGGAGCATGGCAAGTTTGCTGTAATTAAAATTTCATTAAAATTACTGTTGAGTTTGTCTTCATGATTTATCGTAGATTCTAACACGACCTCCGCAGCCTTTCATATACACAAAGAGAGACAACTGTATGTTATTCTACGATAAAATACAGCTGACGTTGGGTCAATATCATATAGAACATTATCTTACTTCAATATTAGCGAGATATTTACAAGCATGTGAAATATATGTATTCATTGTCCGCCATATAACGAAATGTGTCATTCCTGTTACACTGTTGTCCATCATGCAACACGATACGGTTTTCGCTCTAAACATATGGATGAAATGTATATCATTTCATAATGCCTAGATGTACATCACATGCGTAATAGAATGCTATCATAACAATCGCTTCTGCATTGGACGGATTCTATTATTATTAAAATTAAATGATAGGAATGAAAAAATTAAAAACAACAACCAACGTTGACAAAATATTTTTCTTACTGTTTATTATTTCCTGTCAATTTTTTTTTCTATAACATAACTGAGGGCTATTCTTTAATATATATGCTCAAGATTGCCATTCATTCTCTACATTGACATTTTAAAATCTACATTCTAAGATTTGTTACAGGAAGGACATTGCGTTGTAGGAGCTGACATTGTGCTTCAATGTTTTCTTCAGTTTTGAACTGCAAGGTTGCATCATTTTCAGTAGTTCTTTTTGTTGGAAAAATTATTAAAAATTGCTTGCATTTGATTTTGTTTTCACTTTCACGATTTTGAAATAGCGTACTTTCTGATAATGACTCACATACACGGCATGCTTAAACTGAAGGACAAAAATGTGCATTCCTAACCCTAAATTAATTTGTCAACCATTAGTTTAATACATTAGGCAGACACGGATCCCGGTTATGTTTCAGCAGTCCCAGACACCCTCATAGACCCGTTTGTGGTAAAGTTGGATCGCGCACTACGTTATATAAAACGAATTACTTTTTCTTCTTTTTTTGTTGTTGATAAAATCCTTACATGTGTTGAAAATGACGTAAAACATCATACAAACTTTATAAAATCCCAAGACAGAATGTATACTGACGAGATAAAGAAACGCCTCATCGGGAATTTTCGCTATATATTGTATATACCGCACACTTAATGCCACATAATATTCCAAAGAAATCCCAAGATGTTTTGTAAAACAAAGTTGCAGTTGGTTAGAGAAAGGACACAACTGTGATGTTGTAGACGTTTTAATCACAGTACACTTTATAACAAGAAATTCATAAATATTGAAGTTCCTCTTTGAAAAATTGACTATTTTAGTACTGTATTTAACGTAAAGAGTTTGCAGAAATTTGCATCCTAAGTTTGCTCACATGCTTGAGCCAAACAGATACTCTGCCAATAATCAAACTTTGAAGAAATACTATTTGCTGTGTTTTGTGTTGTTTTAGTATTTTTTCCGAAAAGAAAGATCTTACGTAGCCATGTACCATTCGATTAACAGCAGCATAGTGTACATACAATATATAGCGGAAATTACCGATGAGGCGTTTCTTTATCTCGTCAGTATATTTTGGTAATTTTGAGTCCGTTATTAGCTCCCTTACCTTCACCGTGTTTACGTTTTCCAAATGATTTTTAATTCTTTTTTTTTCGCTAAATGATATCTTCAAAACATGGGCCACAGTGGGGAGAAGGGTGCGGTGGAAGGTTTGAAAAGGCCAACTACAATACAAATTCAATGACACTGTAAGATAAACAACATATCAAACGATTTTATTTGTTCAAACTTGGATCTAATTATTCAACGTATGTCTGAAATGAAACGTTACGCTGATGGAATTACACAGTATATGTTTTATTTCTCCTACGTCACCCATGGGATCCGTGGGAAGGGGCGTCAAAATTTCATATACACAAATATCCGAAATATAATTGGTTCATTTACAGTGTCATTCAAACACAATTACAAACAATAGCGCAATCAACGCAATTAAACTGTGCTTAAGTGTGTGGATAAAGGGTCAAAGGGGTGAACACACGTCTTTACCATATTGCCATGTGAGAAGAATGCGCGGGAATTTTTGATGGCGCGCTGTCGGAATAGATTTTACAAATACAATTTTTTATCGGCCACTTCTCAAAACTCAAACGTGTTATTGATTTGGAACTTAAACCAAAATGAATGGCATGCCATCTAGTTGGTCCTAAACAAAATTAATTTCGATTCGATGTCAAACATGGCATCCAGCGCCCATCTTTGTTTCTATAGAGTAATATAGGAAAAACTTGTGGCGACTACTCCTCTGAAACAACTTCATGGATTTCCATGACACTTTACAAGAATGTTGCTCCTGCTGTCTCGTTGGTCCTAGCGAAAAAAACCAGGCCGGTCTGAAATTCAAGATGGCTGCCACAGCTACAAATATATTTTACACAATACAAGTGTGTGGTGACTACTCAAAAACCATAAGTAATATTGCTTTGGAACCTTTACTAAAATAAATGGCATGACATGAAGTTGGTCCTACACAAAATTCATTTCGATTGGATGTCAAACATGGCACCAGCGGCCATCTTCGTTTACATAGAGTTATATAGGAAAAACTTGTGGCGATTACTCTGAAAAAAACTGATGGATTTGCATGACACTTTACAGGAATGTTGCTCTTGATGTCTAGATGTCCTTAGTAAAAATCAGTTCGGCCTGAAATTCAAAATGGCCGCCACCGCTAAAAATACATTTTTAAAAATACAAGTTCATGGCGACTACTAAAAATAGAGATTTTAACCAACTATCTCAAACAATAACTTGCCACTCCCTTAAGCCCTTATTCATAAACTTCAGGTGAAAATTCAGCGGCTTCTTGCTCAGTGGATAAGGACGCCTCGGCTTGAGAGATGTATAACATGTAACAAGAATCACTTCGCCAATAACAATCATAAACATTTATACAATCTTTAGTCTTAACTATAGAAACAGTTCAAAACTATTTGCTAACTAATGTTTTCGCCATTCAGTACGCAGTACTTTGATTCTACATTACTTGCATTTATTCAATCATTAATATTAATTATAAAAATAGAATAAAGCAAATTGTTTATGCACAGTATTCATTGTTGATTAACTATAGCAAAAATAATATATTTAAGCCTATGGTAGAATAAGAAGAAAAAATGAAACTCAATTTTTTTATTTAATTATATGCAAGCAGGTTTGAAGTCAAAATGAAACTGGATAAATAAAATCAAGACGCCAATTCCAATGCCTAATTAACACTTCAAGATTGCCATGTGTCCCTTTAAAATGCTATGAAAACTGTCTAAATAAACTTGATACATGGGCTATCAACATACTATTAATTGTTTGTTTAATGTATTAAATACCCACTTTGGCTACAAGTACAAATTGTTTCTTTACGTGATCTGTCTAGATTAACTCAGCGAGGTAAGAATTCTTCTTACTTCACTGACTATCTACACTGTGTAATTATTTAAAGACCTTTTGCTAAAATCTCAACAAAGGCGAAGAAGACTTTGCCATTATACAGTGTTGTGTTTTTACAGTTCGGCTCATTGAAAAAAAGGAGAGTTTATTCGAAATTAGACGCTTTTTTTCCAACAGTAACAGTGAGTACCTAAGTGAATGTATTACAATAATGGCTATATAATGAGGCTTTTGAAAAGTAGTAAAAATAAAATGTTTATTAGTTGAATAACAGTTCTAAACATCAGATGTATTTAGGTTCATTAAAAAAAATGCACAATACGACTAACCAATGCACAGGCGCCGCCTGGCGGACTAACCAATGCACAGGCGCCGCCTGGCGTAACTGGCGGGTGAGTGTCGCGTGACGGATTCGTAAATATTGTCTTTTTTTGAGCAGACCTCCTTTTTGTCTGGGATTTTTTTTTGTAATTGTTGATTGATTAGCATATTTTGGTAAACCAATGTTGCAGAAACGAAAAATGTATACCTGATCCAATCGCTGAGTGACATTTACGCACGGTCCATTAAAGAAGCAAAAAAAAAAAAAAGAGTGTGAAATTAGCTTCTAGCCTTGTATTTATATATACATATACTAAAACACAATTTCTCGTTCTCTCTATCCATCTTCTCTCTCTCCAGTAGAGGCGGCTGTGAACTAATATCCCTAATAGTAAATACTGAAGAGAATGACCTATTTTGAGAATTATATAAAACACATTTTAAATTCTCGAACATTTGTGCATCACCCTTCCTTACAAGTACGTTTGTCTTTTCTTTCAGAATAGAATAACACAGATGGAATTCCGGATGTTGCGAAAACGCGGCGCCTGTGTCGTCATTCTGGCTGCGTTGATTACTGGAGCAACGCTTGCGTCGGTGCTGCATCATTTTATGGACTCATCACGTTTTTCTCGTGATATATTATCGATCAAATACCCCAACATGTTGAGTTTTTATCAATCTCGACAGACAACTTGTGGTGGAAATTACACCGGATATGGACATCAATTTTTCCAATTGAGATCCGCGGTGTATAATCCGGATGTTGATACATTCTCTATTACGTGTGAGAATGGTCGAATACCTCCTAACTATTGGTTTGATGGCCAATACGCGTTGACAAGATACACACACGGTTTAAAACGGATTTCTGGTACTCTTAAAGGCAACATAAAGACAGAAAGAGGTGTTGCAATAGCCGTACATCGAGAATATCCTCACAACTTTTACCATGCCATGACGCAATGGTACAACATCTACGTCATATCCCGGATGTTTCAGTTCGACATGAGGAACGCCATAATCATCTTACTGGACAAGGCCCCAACAGTTCAGATGGACGAGCAGTGGACAAGTATCTTTCAAAAGGTAATCTGGACACGTGATTTGAAATCTCCATTATTCCTTCAAGATGTTATATTCAATATCGCCGGACCCGAAAGTGCAATGTCCTATTTTAACTTAACACACTTGCCATATATAGAAGAATTCTCTGAGCAGTTTTTAGATACCTTTGGATTAAAAAGCAATAAAAAGTTAACTTGTTCAAACTTAACTATTGTGCTAGCTGTAAGAAACGACTACTATATGTATCCGAGTGTAAACACATCTGGTAAAAGAAACACGGAAAGAAAGTTTAAAAATGAACAAGAACTACTTAAAACTCTCCAGGAAGAATTCCGCGGCCACACCCTTCGAACCCTGTCAGCGGAGAGAATATCACTGGAAGAGCAATTACGGCTGATGACAACCACGGATGTATTAATCGGGATGCACGGCTGCTCCTTGACGCATACACTGTTCTTACCCCGACATGCCGCCGTCCTTGAGTTATATCCCATCTTTTGGAAAATTCACCACTTCTTTAGTTCTGTTGCTAAATGGAGAAATATAAAGTTCGACTACTGGAGAAATTCGGATAATGCAAATGAATTCTCCAATCACTATACATATATACCACCGCACGTTATACGCAATTATGCTTCCGAAGTAAAGAAATATTTTGCCGCCCAAAATGAATGTGTATTTAATAGTGATTAGGTTGGCCTAACATAAATACCAAAATGGATAGACTGTGTTATGGTCATTTTTGCTTCTCTGCAGTGAACAGAGGACAAAATGGATGCGTCTCTGCGTAATTAGGTTGGCCTAACATTTAGTAGCCTAATAAATTGGCTCCTATGCAGTTTTTTTTTATTATTCTGACGTCTATGTAACTGCATATACGCCTAATTTCCTTTGCAAAAAACCCGACTGGAAAAACCGCTCCAACACCCATGTGACTTTCGAACGAAATTGAGCAGCTTATCGGACTCCTGTGCATAAACCATGACGATAATCTAACAAAATAATAAGTTATTTACCATTTACTTTCGGTTTTATTCTTTTCCGAAGCATAATTTACATAATACACTCAGTACATTTGAAAACGCACATCTTTTTGCTGATGAAATTTATTATGATCCCATAAAGCTACAACAACAAAATTTTGCAGTATTCATATATCATCCTTATTTTATTCATTCGCCAAATTTCATCAATATCGTACAGAAAATTCATGTATTTATACTTATTCAAAGTTACCCACTTCATAAACCAAAGTCACAAAGTTAATATCGCGTGTGACCTCCTCGAGCGTTTAACAATGCCTGGCACCTTCGCTCGAGTGGTCACACGCGATATTAACTCGATATATATCGTACAGAAAATTCATGTATTTTTACTTACTCAAAGTTACCCACTTCATAAACCAAAGTCACAAAGTTAATATCGCGTGTGACCACTCGAGCGAAGGTGCCAGGCATTGTTAAACGCTCGAGGAGGTCACACGCGATATTAACTTTGTGACTTTGGTTTATGAAGTGGGTAACTTTGAATAAGTATAAATACATGACTTTTCTGTACGATATTGATGAAATTTGGCGAATGAATAAAATAAAGATGATATATGAATACTGCAAAATTTTGTTGTTGTAGCTTTATGGGATCATAATAAATTTCATCAGCAAAAAGATGTGCGTTTTCAAATGTACTGAGTGTATATCGGGTTTTCGTAGATCGCTATACATGTGTATTGACAATATATTGACAAGTGCGCAATTCTCCCAACAAGTACACAAACGTCAAATATTTTCCACTGTGGACAACGTGTCAGGAAACTGCATTGAATATAATGTACCTAGTGTACATTTTTCAAGTCAGCTGTCGGAGAACAGCGCAGCTCGACTACTCGATTTTTCAGAGAATAATAAATTATATAGCTAGTATATACCATCAGTAAACAAGGCTAAAACAATGTGGGGTGGGGTTGGGGGACAGGGCTTGTACAGAAACTCGGGCCGATATAAAATTACTGTTAGAATCTCATACAAATTATAGTAAAATTTAGAGCAGCGTGTGAAATTTTATTATTTTTATCTGTTTTAATCCAAGATTGTTATCATTTTAAAGAAATTTGTGGTCAAAAGGCAACTCGGGGAGGGAGCTGATATCTGGCAATTTTTATTGTGGCCACATTTCATTTTTGTTATTGATATTTCATCTGTGTATCTGAATTTAATCTAATTTGTTTTATATGTAAATGATTGCGCTCAAATTAAAATTTTAATATCCAAATAATGGAAGATAAAATGAAAACAATTCACCTCCCCCTGTCCTCCATGTGAGGGGAGCCATAAATCAATGGGGCGGGCAGGGCGGTTGCGCATCATTGATAAAAGAAAACAACACAGACATATGTAAAAAAAAAAGAAGATGATGGGATAGTTGGTTGATGGATGGGGGTGCTGAGGTGAGGGGGAGGGTGCTACATAGCTATGTGTAAGAATTGACCAAAAAAACACAGAAAACAGAAATATGTAAAAATAATAATAAGTATACTTTCGAGGGTGGGGTGGGATGGGGGAGGAGCGGTGGTGGGTGGGGTGGGGAGGGAGGGGGAAACATATGTGTGTAAGAAGCTATGTGTAAGAATTGATATATGTAAAAAAACGAGTTTCGAGTGGGGGGCTGGGGGGGGGGGGTGAGTGGGGGAGAGGCGTGGGGGTGGGGGGGTGGGCAACATATATGTGTAAGAATCTGTGTAAGAATTGACTAAAACAACAATGCAATATGTAAAAAAAAAATGAGTTTCCAGCGTGGGAGGGAGGGGAGAGTCAGGGTTTGGGGGGTGGGGTGGGGGGCGGGGGATGGGGCAACATATATGTGTAAGAAGCTATGTGTAAGAATTGACTAAAACAACACAAACATATGCAAAACGTGTGTAGGGGCTGGGGTGAGTTTACGGGTAGATTCAGGGGGTGACCCACTAATAAATCTGTAAAATATGAAAATTTATGTCAATTTTTTTTTAAAAAATCTGAATTATTTTGTAAAAGTTGCGCCCCCACCCTCCCCATCAAAAGGGCGAGCGGATGGGATTTGTGTTTTATAAAAAAAAACGTATGTTTGGTGGAGCTTCTTTTTTTGACCTTTGTCACCTATGACGGGGAGATTAAATGGGTCACCTTAAGATGGCTGAAAAAAACACTCAATTATTTTATAAAAGTTGCGCCCCAACCTGCCCCACCACTAGGGCGAGCGGATGGGACATTGTGCTTTATAAAAAGTAACCGTGTGTTTGGTGGAGCTGAACATGGTGATTTTGTTTACGAAAAAAATAACTGTCACTAGTATTCAAATGAAAGAAAAATAACAGCTATAATCACATATTGTTTTATTCAATACCTAATCTGCTTTTAACAAACCATGATGCATCATATTCTAGTTTGCAAAACTATATAATTGCAAAACTATATACTCATTTTCATTTACATCCACCTAAAGTCACTGTCTTTTCATTCTAACTTATCAAAAAGACACTTTAATACACATCTATAATCAATCCATCAACCATTCCATCACTTATTAATGAATCTGTCAACTGCCGTGGGGTATCATGTCTACTACGGCGTGGTATTCCAGTGCGGCAGCACTATAAAGAAGTCATTGAGTTCGCTGCTTCAAGTAGACATATCATCACATCACACAACATCACACATCACACAACTACACACAGATAAAAGTCCAGACATTGTGCCTATACTCGTCGGGTAGGACGCCTGTCGTAGGTGGAGGGACTATAATCCTTAGAAATACACACACACACACACACATCTGTCAACTGCAGCCATTTTCCCTTTACACTCAAACAACGAAAAACAGTTGGAACAGCACATACATTTGAAACATTTTCTCATACGTCAAAGGTTTTGTTTTCACATGCTGACGATACTGCCCCCAATGCCAATCTGTCGTCACTACCAATCTTCAGAGTTTATGGTTTATGGGATTGCGAGTTGTCCGTCGCCCGTCGCAGGGTTTATGGGATGGCGAGTTGTCCGTGGTCCGTCGTCGTCCGTTTTGCCTTGTGAACACTCTTGCACCTTCATTATTATTATTCGGATCTTTACCAAACTGCTAATTTTCATATATTTTATATTCTCTTTATTACGATTTAAGAATGAGGAAGAGTCTTGTAAAATAATAAACAAATAAAACAAGTGATTTTAACAATACTATAAATATAACAAAACTATTACTTTTAAATCGGCAAGAATTATGTGTATTTTATACACACTACACAATGTAGCAAATAAACGGTTATATTCTATTCTATCGACGGTGCATAGTAGGTTGCGTACGGTGAACTAATTATGCGCATGGAACTCTGGGTAAGAATTCAAACAAGATGGCGGTAACTTTCGATAACTCGGAAATATGTGAATATATTCGTGATAAATTTGGATAACGTGATCTGAGATATTTCATCGTGGCAGGTAAATTTTGTAATACTAATCGACTCAAAATAAATTCTTCTTTCAATCTGTGCATATATAATGTACAAAGGATGCTGTTTAAAAGCGTGAAACCTTCCCAACAGATTCCGTTGGGAAAGGTGCAATAATCAATACACGTTGGTGCTCGCCATTACGAAAAATTTCAAAAGAGCATTAAACGTGTATTTTAACACACTAAACTTTTAGGTGTCAGACCAATCAGGAAGTACTTCCGAGTCGTAGGGTGCTGAAATAGTTCCTTGAAAGAATCCAAAGCTTCTAGTTTGCATGTGTTTTCCCCAAGATTAGTTTCTATTTCATTGTTAAAGGGTCACATGGCAATCTTGAGTTTTATATCAGGCATTACAATTAGTACAGCGATTTATAAATCCTGTATCATTTTGACTTTAAAACTGTCAAAAATACTCTAAAAATAATGAAAGAAACAGAATTCTTGAGAATTCTGTTTCTTTCATTATTCTTCACATTTTTTAAATATATTATTGGTGCAATATTATTAAAAGTCAATAATATGTAAAACAATTTGCTTTGAACTATTGTAACAATTAATATTAATGATTGAACAAATGCAAGTTACGAGAAAAACTAACGGGACGCCGTGAGTTTTTAAAAAAAATGCCGTATGTCCCTTTAAATCTTACCTGAGGTTAAAGTAGTATGTCTGTTGTCATGAATAGTAATTATTTTACTGTGTTTGTCAGGATTATTTCTTTGGAGAGTATGAGCACAGAGGTTAGGTAGAGATGTGGTTTTGACAGATGCATTATTTCAAAATACGCATAGTGTGAATGAATGACGCGAAATGTTGAAAAACTGAATCGGTGTTTTATTCCAGATATTTGCTAGCCAAATGAGTTTAATACACAGAATAAAAGTGTATTTAAGCGAACGAATGTTGTGAAACTTGTGACTGATCTCCAAATATAGCCTATATTGCATTGTGTTCAATGGGCTGCTTATTACCGGTCTGACACCATAAATACCATAGTGGATAGACTGTGTTACGGTCCTTTGTGCTTCTCTGCAGTGAATAGACTACAAAATGGAATAGTCTCTGCGGTAATTAGGATACCAAAATGGATAGAATGTGTCACGGTCTTTTGCGTTTTCCTGTAGTGAATAGAATTAATAGAATAGAATACACTACAACATGGAAGACGGATCGACGGACAACACGCCGCATTATATTAGATAACATGGCCTGTGGCTTGTAGAGCTTTACAAGCAAACATATTTCTATGAAACTAGTACACACTGCATTAAATTAAACGACGGTTTGCGTCCTTATCCGACAGACGATGCTATAGGCTAAGGGAAGTGTCTTGCCTAAGGACGCATTGAACACATCCGGTGGCTCCGGTGAGGCTCAAACCCGTCATCTCCGGATTCTGAGTCCACAGCGCAATCCACTGATCAACCGTGGCCATCAGCGGCCACTGATGGCTACAGCCCACTTGTGGATAATAGCTTTCAGAAAAAGGTTGTCTCCAAGGTTTCGGGGTGGTGTCCCCTTTACTCGCCTTAGGCAAACAGTCTCAATCAAACCGAGACTTCTTTGTGTTTTACTTATATTGCCTATTAATGCTGTCACGTGGTTGGAGAATAGTTCATGGCGGGGATTGTTTTATTTACACTGTCCCGTTTTATTGGGATGACAGTACGGTAAGTGTGAGGCTTGGTGCACCCTAGAACCTAGTTTAAACCTCCAACAGCTTCTTTTGCCACTGACCGTTCCAAGGCGGTATCTCTATTGTCAACCCTTTTTGTGTTTGTGACGTCATATGCCTTCATTCCTTATTAACATTGCCATTTAAGTTAGTCTTTTTTGCGTGTTTTTGGGTTTACTGTGTTCTGTGAAAGGTTCGACTTTTATACTTATTTCCAATTTTCTCCTTTTGTACTCTTTTTTTCTTTTTTTTTTTTAAACAAACTTTGAATTTTCTCTAGCTGAAACATTACACCGTTTCCTCGGATATGTTTCGATGAGTCCGATAAAAATTAACCTTGGACGTATAGGAATTTATCATGCAGATATGCACTTTTCTGCTTAATAAAGGGGTGACCTAATAAGTTTTGACGTCATAAAAAAAACAAAAAAACTACAACATGGCGGCGTCCTCGATAAGCGTAACATTCTGAGAAAAAGGTAATAATAGTAATCCATACCGAAAATGTGGATAATCTACATGATAAATAGAATATTATGTCAATGCCTTTTACTATCAAATTTATTAGGCTCGGCACAAAAACGAAGAATGGCTCGGCTTTCTAAGCCTCGCCTAATAAACTTGATAGTAAAGGCACTGACATAATATTCTCTATATATCACATAACGTCCTTTGTTAGCAGTGTCGAACACCCATTTAATATGCTATGGTATTGTAATACAACCTGGAACGATTTTGATTGGCTGAGTTAAATCTGTAACACTACGCAAGTATATTAACTGAAACTATTTTATTTATTACAAATTCACCCAGATCTGAGTCATAAACTTATTATTTGTGACAGCTTATAAATGCACGTTATACAAAACATTGTTGTTGGTTTGTTAAAAAGTTGGCGTAAATTGAAATTGCTATTTTGTAAAGAGGTAAAACACGAACTCTTTTATACGCAACGTTATGTGTGAGACGCGACGTCACATATTTTATGACGTTTTGGCGCTAAAGTGTGTCTGACGTTGTGGCGGTTCTATGTCCATCTGAATTATTTTTTACTAATTTGATTGCAATGTTATGTGGTAAAAAGTATCTTAAACTCGTTCCCATCCATTTTAGATTTATGAAACTCGTTATGAATTATTTTTTATTTTAACTCGTCAAAAGGCTCGTTAATATTAAATAACTCATAACTCGTTTAAATCTTATATGAAATGGAAACTCGTTTAAGATCCTCTATATATTTAGTTTCGGTCGGCAATCTGTTTGCACTATTTGTTTGAATAAAATATTCCAACATTCTTAACAGCACATGTCAAGTATTTCTTCCTTAAGCAAATGGAGTTTCCGAGTTAGCGTGTATTCGTCTTGATATTAATCCGACCATCCTATTTACCATTCCTCTTAACATTCAAATGAGCGAATATGCAAACAGCAAACAAGATAGACTGCTCCACAGCCGTCATTAAAATAGACGAGTGAACGAGACATGCGCCGTGGAGCAGTCTACAAACAAGGTATTTATATACTGAAGGAAAAAGAAACGCATAATGCGTATTTCCGCTATATATCGTATGTTTAATATGGCTAATCGAATGGTACAGCGCGACATTAGGCCTGTCCTTTCGTAAAGAAGGTTTAAACAGCACCGAACACACCAATGGTTACCCCTTTAAAGTTTTATTATCGACAGAATGCGCATTTGGCTCAAGCAGGTGAGCAAACTTGGGCTTTAAACGTTGCAATACTGAAATGGCTTGACTTTCTCAAGCAAAACTTCAACATTTATGAATTTCGTGTAACAAAGTATACTTTGATTAAAATGTCTACAACATGACAGAGTTGTCCTTCCTGTAATTAGCTGTAGCTCCTTTTTGTACAAAACACGTTGAGATATATCTGGAATATTACGTGGAATAAAGTGTGTATACTTGTGTAGAATAGGCAATTGTTTGATTATGCGTTTCTTTTTCCTCTCAGTTTATCTGTGTAGTTGTCTCTGAACTTGTGATACTTTGGTAATTGTTGGCATAGATACTCAGTACATTTGAAAATGCAGCGTTTTGATTTTTGATTATTTTTAGTCCGCTTTTTTTTTTTGTTCAAATCAAGATTGTATTTTATGCTAGTACACAAGTGTCATTGTCCCAAAGGTTAAAGGGGGTACATCAGGATTTTTCTAGAAATATCTTAAATTATAAAAATGTTCCAATTCATGATAAAACACTTATATCCATCAAAATATGATGTTCGAACCATATTGCTAAGGTTTAAACTTTGAATACACCATATAGCTAGGACGGAATCGGGCATAAAATACTGAAATTAACCCTGGTGCGTCACCTAGGA
This sequence comes from Cyrtodaria siliqua, assembly GCA_037043455.1. Classification (NCBI taxonomy): domain Eukaryota; kingdom Metazoa; phylum Mollusca; class Bivalvia; order Adapedonta; family Hiatellidae; genus Cyrtodaria; species Cyrtodaria siliqua. Next base: position 48,566 of record JAWPHD010006183.1, on the reverse strand, counting down.
TAGCACGTATTACTTTACAGAATTAATTTCCTTGTAACTAAGGGGTCATTTTTAGCATCATTCATTTGTTTAGGCGCTTTAAAATAGAAAATATCATTATTTGTCAATTTTAAGTCGGACCCCTAGACCCCTTTGAAAAGCCTGATGTACCCCCTTTAACATATGGCGATACAAAAATTGCATAAGATGTGTTTTACCACTTTCAGTTCAAACATAGAAATTAAAAAAAAAAGTGTTGCGTTTTCAAATATACTCTGTTTATTATACGTCTATCTGCAGTCCCTTATATTTAAACAGGCCTGCCAAATCTCCGGATTTTTCAGTCGCTCTCCGGATCTCCGGATTTAAGTGTACAATCTCCGGATTTTCCATCAAAACAAAATGTTCATGATTTAACAGCTATACTTTCACAGTTTATCAGCTATTTCCCGAATTGGTCCTGTTACGCTCCCTAGTCAGAGGAATATATACAAGTGTCGAATCAGTGGGGTCATCCGTGTAATGCATTGACTAAATCTACAATTATCGCATGACTGAGAGTACTTTCTGTTGTCCAAAATCGTGTGATATATTCAATACAGGAAAACGAAAGTGTACTGATATTTCGTATAAAGGTACCCTTTTCAAAAAAGCCTCGATATATTTCATGATATATGTTTGTAACACCTCGTTGGACATTCTATAACTAATAATTAACACCTAACAACATAATTAGTTCCTTCAGTGCCATAACGACATGCGAAATGCAGCAATATCTGCGATTTCTTTAATTGGTCAACCTAACTGAAAAAAGCAAGTGTTAGGAATAGTAGTATAGGTACTGAGGATACGAGGACAGTTTCCTCCCTCGCGACAAGCAATCAGAAGTTATCAGTTGTTTTCAGTGGTCCTTAACACAAAGATGCAAACGCCAAATGGCGGTGACATACTTGCTACCAGACCCGTCACAACTATACAAACTGCTTGATTGCCCTCCGCTTAGGAGGAACTTTACCAAACAACCCAGTATCTATTAATTTAGTATGAATAATATCCCACCGTCTCCTTTTTGCAAATAACTAAAACATTTGCAATTCATTCGTTAAGCAAAGTCAGACGGAACCGGACAGTAGTCTTCATCATCATGTGCATATCATTTTTTTACCATGGAGTATTTTTATTTTGCTACACTTTGCTATTTTGTATTTCAGTTCAAGAAGTTCTTCTCTTATTCTATCCAGTTCAGTTAATTATCCATTTCTACCAGTAATAGTCTTCACTTATTAACTTTGCTTTTTTAGTGTCCATAAAATCATCACAAACTATTTCATATTCTACTTGGAGTTGCTTACCTTTTATCAATTCTCTTCTATATTTATCTTTTAAATTGTTAAGTTTTCTGCAAACCTTTTTTTTTTTAACTGTTCTTTTTCCATTATATATAATAATATTATATATAATTATTTTTAAACCCTTATTTAATATTTTCAATATCCTTCAATGGAACCCAGCTATTGAAATCCTCATTGTAACCCTTCACTTTAATCAATGCTTGTTTCTTTTTGCAATCACGTCGTATTACTTTTTCAATCCTGAATATTTCTTGCTTTGCTTTTATCATTTCTAATTCATGAAAACTTCCATCAATGTTTTGGTTGTTAAAATCTTTTATTTTGTATGTCACAGGATTTGTATATTTAATTTCATCAACAACAAATATTTCTTCAGTCCAATTTGGAGTATAACCTTTTTCAAAAGTTTTTTTTTATATTTGCTGATTCTAACATTATCCCCTATTTTAAACTTTGGCTTAATTTGATTACTTCTCATTTTTCCATACAAGTTGAAATACACCATTCCTTTATTCTTTTCATCACTTACTTCAGTCGGCGTCATTTTAATACTCCGATGTTTTGTATTATTATACTTATCAACCATCATCTGTAGCACGTTTAAATATGTATTTGTATTGTTTGCTGTGAAATATTTCCACATCCTCTCTTTTAATGTCCGGTTAAATCGTTCAATTACTACAGCTTTTCCGAAATTAAAAGTGTGATACATTTTCATAGTATTATCATCAAGGAATTGCTTAAACACCTTGTTATAAAATTCCACACCTTGATCAACCCACAACAATTTACACTGTCTTCCTGTACTTATTATCTGTTGGAACGCTTTGGTAATTTCTAAACCAGTTTTATTTGGAACTGGTAAAACCCAAGCAAATTTACTAAATACATCAATAACAGTAAGCAAATATTTAGTACCTTTATTATACTTTGAAAACGATTGCATGTCAACTAAATCAGCAGACTATATTTTATCAATTTCATTAACAATCACGCGGCGTTGAGTGAACTTTCTTCGTATAGGTTTATGAAGTTGTCTGCTAACTTGTCGGTCCATTTCAATGCCCTTTCTCGTTTTTTGACGCTCCAATACCAAGTTTATATTTTATACTGATAACTGGTTTTACTATCAAATTCTTAGCAATCTTTTCTCCAATAGTTTTAGACTTACTAGATTTCAAACCAGCAAGCATGTTTTTATAACACATTGATTTATTACTAGGATTTTCAACATAACGATAATCATGATCTTTACAAACAGCATCTAATTCATTTACCTGTTCTCCACTATCAAGTGGATTATCAGGACCACAATATTTATAACCAGGAATTGTTAACCCCTTTTTGGGTAACAAAGGAAGCATAGCTTTATGAATATCAATATTTTCACCTTGTGTACTTTTAACAAACTGTGTTTTGGTAATACCACAAGATGCGCAAGTTGCTTTTAACATTCTTCTCCCATTTTTTGCCAATATGTGCTGAGGATTAACATTTTCAGTAACCATCTTTTCTTAAATACAGTAACTAATATATAAGTAAGATTAGACTAAACTTTGTTTAGCCTAAACTTTCATATTTCACTACCGCTCATGAACAGTCTCAATCAAACCGAGACTGCAATATTTCGTATGTGTCGTGCTCGGCCGTTTCCAAAGGTCCATTAGTATACTCTTTTTTGTTTACAAAATATGATTTTATAATGTTTTCATTTTCTATTGGTTTGTAAGGTTTTAATATTTTATAAAGAATATCATACATACTATTGTCTTCTTGTAACTTTTTAATGAAGAATAGACAGAAATATCCACATAGGACACTTGTTTTATTTTGATACTAAATATTGTTGTATTTTATATCAGGCATTTACGCTAAAACTTCTTTTGGTGGTCTCAGACCAAACGGATCGAAGTAATAATTATCATAGTAACAAGTCCAATGTGTGCCAGGTCCAGTATGATCATCAAGATTAATAATACCAGGTGTTTGTTTATTTTGTTTTATTGGTAATTTGTTTTTGCTGTACACCACACTGAATTTCTGTATACCTAGCAGCTTAACCCATTTCATTATATCTAAGTTAGAGATAGGTTCATTTTTAATTTTTTTTTTTTTAAATGGGATGCTTCTATATGGTCTAATTTGTGAGTCTACTTGTAAACCTTTCCCTTTTCTACCTACTTGTAAACCTTTTCCTGTTAAACCACTAACAAGAGTTCCGATCAATGGAATTCCTAATGATGCAAGAAGTCCAAGAAATCCTCCGTCTTGTTGTTGTTCCTTTGTTAGATTAATAGGGCAACAACCTTCAGATTTTATTATCTTTTTTATTTGTGGTAGTGTTAACGCATTAGAGTCAAGTAGTGCTTGTTTTTTATCACTAGGCACAGTTACCATTCCTTTTCTAAATAGTTTGTCGATTCCAGTACTCGCCAGGCCACTCAGTGCTCCTGTTGCTAGTGGTGCTAATACTTTTGGAGCGATTGTTTTTGTTAACAAACCAGCTAATGCGCCTAAAAAGCCTCCATTTTTAGACAGATTTCATTTGTGATTTTGATATAGGTGTACCGGAAGTAAATCAAATCCCATTGAGTCCAATGCAATAATGTCTAAGCTTTCTAGTGAGCCATTTTTCAAAATGAAATTCAAACTAAGATTCACTTACATGTTCTTAGTCATGAGACCTGCCTCTCTAGAAAACTGCTGAGAATAGTAGGGGTCATGTGGCATGTAAGAAAATAAAATTCTGATCTTTGTTGACACCGTGAACAAACTCCATTCATTCGACACCTCTTAAATGTGTTCTACTTTCACTTTCAAAACTGTCAAAGAAAGATATAAATATCGGACAGGGAAAGCAGCATTCAAGGACGACAGTCAACCATAAAACACAAAAACAAACACGCAAACAGACACACGTGCTTAAGGAAAAACTGGATCAATGAATGTCATACAATCCCTAAAATAACAATATTGATTGGATGTACGGTGAGACTTTTTACGGTCGCCACACGGCACAAACAACACTATTGTGCATACAAAGAAAGATAAAATTATCGGACAGGGAAAGCAGCATTCAAGTTGATAAATAAAATCATCATACAACCATGCAAATGGTTTTTAGCTATCACAAACAAGTCAATAAAGTCATTTCAGCCAGAAAAAGAGGCCTTAAATACTCAAAAATGCCTTTAATCACAATTTTTTTTAGGGATTATATATTTCGGAACTCCTTTCGACCACACCAGGCATGAATACCAGAGTGATTCACTTTCTGTATACCTATATTTATGTCTAATCCCCGTCAACCAGATTTAGCTTTGTTAATATTGTTAATCTGAGTAGCTGTCAACAACAAAGGAAAATCCCCAGTTAGTTGATTATTCTTTAGCCTGAGCGTTAATTCACTTTTATTTTCATATGCCTTTGCCAGACTTCGTTTCTGGCCATCTGTCAAATCTATCGAATACTTTACGTAAGTCATATATATATATATATATTATAAGTTAGATTAAACTATTACCAATTCATTTCCGACAGTATCAACAACTACATCTTCTTCATAGAGAACCAGAGCATCAACTTTATAAGGAGCCCCCGGGGGTATATTTAGCTTATATCTCAAACTTAGTTGTTTTTTGATCAATACTGACTTCATTTCCCTTGTAACTCAAATCGAAATATATCATTCCGAAAAGAGTTTTGAAATTACTCACGTTTAGTAAAGTTCCAGTGTTTTTATCATTTTGTTTGTAAGAATAATTAATAACATCTCTGCATATTCTTATAATATTATCATGGCTGTATTCAGCTTCTGGATAATAAATTCCGTTTCCAACTTCCAATCTAGCTGATTGTAAATAGCAATTAGTATTAGCAGCATTTACCTTATACGTATCCAAAAGATGAGGATTTTGTGTTTGAGAAGAACTCTTGTCTGACCTTTGCAGATAAACAAAAACATGGTTTGGACTTTTGACTCCAGCCGTTATTCTAAATACGGATTCAGTTAGTTGAGAACTTCCGCTTTCTTGTATCATTTCAGGAAGATAAGTCCATCGTGTTGATGTCATATGATTTGACATAACATAAACTAAACCATCTGAGTTAAATATCATTTTAGGTATCCACAAAACTAATTTATTAATAACTACTCGACCATAATCACCACTTGATTTGAAAATTAACACATTATCATCTGGATTTGAACCACGATTATTTTCACATAGACCGTAATGTTAGCTCTACACAGAATAACACTTACCCTAATGCTCCGTGACACTTCAAATATCCATTAAAATGTATATACGTGACGACAAAACACAAAAATAGCAAAACAACAATGACCATAACTGCTCTATGCACCAGCATTTGGCTCAAAATGAAAGTAGATGACCTTTTTTGACAACAACAGCCGAACCACACCTCATTTTGTTTAAAATCTTACCTCATACAAAGTAGTACCACTCAGCACTCTGATGACCGATTCCTTTGCTTTTTGCACCCATATCTTCGGAAATCTATCCTCAAAACAACAACAGTAAATATACTTACCTCATTTATGTACTAAATCAATAACACAGTCCCAAATAACACCACTGATGGTACTACTTTCGAGTACGACAATTTTCAACTTTTGACCTCTCTGGTTACCGGTCCAAGTCCATCTGTCAGTTGCAAGCTGATTTGAATCTGACTAGGAGGAAGCATGTTTGTTTCCAAACCTTCAAAAAAGGAATATTTATTTAATGGAATTACAATGTCAACTTTTTGATTAGTTATGATTAAAGCATGACGAGCAGTAAATCCTAGGTTATAACCAGCTTGATCAGTAGTCGTATTGTCTAAATAAAAGTATTCTTTTGTTCCGGTTGTCTTTGCAAAATCGTCAGAAATTTCAAGAAGCTTTAGACATTAACAAATCTGTGAAGATTATTTCCATCGTAAACTATTTTTCCATTTTGGTTTACTTGCATTTGATCAATCAGTGAAGCTGCATCTTAAATTAAAGCAATTCTGTCGGCGTCTGCGAAAGCGGCTCCATCAGCAAGTTTGTTTACTTGAAAACTGATTTCAAAATATGCATTATACCAATCAAAGTAAGAACTTCTACCATTTAGTGTAAACTCATAACAACTTTTCATTTGCCTGGTAGCATTTCATGGTTGTGTTATGGGAGTATCTAACTGAATAGGTACATGTTCATATCTAGTATTATTTGTTTCACTTCGAAACATCTATGTATACTAGTAATTATATTATTTTTATTTAATTTATCGTTTAATTCTTGCATGAATATTTTTGGTTCCTCTTCCGGATAGTAATCTGTTATTTTTTGCATTTACATCTTCTTCAGTTTCAGCTACAACATTTTTTTTATTATCAGCCTTTGTAAGTTCTTTTAAAATTAACACACCTTTTGGTTTAGGTTTAATAACTGAAACTATCAGCAGCCATTTTTACTACTTCATCTCCAAGTTTTTTAGAACCCCATTCTAAGATTTGTTTTCCAGCAGTTTCTAATACTTTCTTGCCTGCTGTTTTTACAGACTCACTAAATATTTTTGATCCAACTTTTGAAAAAAGGTCAAATATGCCAGCCCCGGTTAATCTGTCTACTTCAGTATAAGTTCTCGTACTAGTGTCGTAAACTTTTTTAATCGTGTCATATATAACCAGGGGGGAGGACGTAAACCTGCTCATGACGAGCTTTAAGTGGAGAAAATGTTTCTGATGTGACAAAATGGCGATTTTTGGATGATTTTCGTTATTGTCGGAAGCAATTTTGACAGGTAGGCGCATATCATATGATTTATTTGTTAAATGATTGTGGTAATAAGGGGCTACTGTATCTCCGATTCACTCGGTTTTTTATTTCAATGTCCTAGCTAGCGGATTTAAAAAGTCATTCCATGTACAGTTTGAGAATGTCTTTGTTTACAAAGTTGAATCTGTCCTTGCCGTGCCTTTTTTTCGCATTTTAAAAGAAAATACATTGTTTATACATGGTTTAAGCGTGGAATTCGTATAGAAAATACATAATCAGTCTTATTTTCCTTCATGAAGTTTTGGGGAGGCATTTATGGCCGAAAAAAACAGGTTTATGCAGATTTTGGCACATGACTGTAACTTTATGCAATTTTGGTTCCCTGATGAGGCCAAGTAATTGGACGAAAAAATGCATTCCTGACTCTACTATGTTAAAATAAAGAACAAAAGCTGATCCAAAGTATCTAATAATATTTTTCAGAGAGACTGTAACAATGCCGAGATATAGGAAGAAAACTTCCCTAACGTTGTATGGTAGGAAAGGCCGGAACCGATCCAAAATAGTAAATGTAGTATCTCCAACTAAAACTATAAACGGCCTTGTATAAGATCTACACCTATACGGTTTAAACGCCCAATCATATATTCAAAATCCCCTATTGTCAAAGCAAGGTTAACGACATCACCTAGTAGTCACTCTTCCTTGACAAAGATATACACGGCAACGAAATTGTCGGAATCGCCAGTAAAAATCAACGACTTCATGGCCGATTCTATTTTGGACGATGTTATTGTGACTCCTGTTAAAATTCAACAAGGACTAAGCATGTGCGTGCAAGAATGTTCACCAATCAGAACATTAAAGTCTAAGAAAACGTTACAATTTGGACATGCCACCACAGACGCAGCTGAAACAGTAACAATAGGAAGTCAGTAGTCACGAGAATGTGACAAAAAGTGCAGATGAAATTTCTGAAACAATGCAGCTCTTGTCTAGACTAGTAAATGAAGGCACTTACTCCACATCTAGTATATCATTTCAGTTATTTCGCGATTCCCTTAAGTGGCATGCGTCTGAGAATACTTCCGCAATGCGATATTCAGAGGCGACCAAAGAATTCTTCTGGACTGGGAAACGTTTGCTTGGGGGTCAGTTTTTACGTTTTGCACACGTATTAACACAATCATTTAACAAATAAATCATATGATATGCGCCTACCTGTCAAAATTGCTTCCGACAATAACGAAAATCATCCAAAAATCGCCATTTTGTCACATCAGAACATTTTCTCCACTTAAAGCTCGTCATGAGCAGGTTTACGTCCTCCCCCTGATAACTTATGTTGGATAAAACATAAGTTACTCAACCTATGTTGGATAAAACATAAGAGAGGTGTTGCTTCTTTCATTACTTCTCATGAACAGACTCAATAAAACCGAGTCTGCTGCTTTATTCTCTTAATTGTGTTTGTTGATCCCAAAAGATCACCTTTATCAGTATTTAATAAGATTACAGTAATTCCTTTAAAACAAATCGAAATGATGTATGAACCCCATTAAGATTAATAATTCTACCGGAGAAATCGGTTATGTAAATATTAATACTGTTAATGATCGTTTTGTTTACTTCACAGAACCGGACTCTTATCTGTTCATCTTTAAAAGGATACGATCTCGTAAGATCAGCTGTACTTATTTCATAAATAACATCCCCGTATTATCCATCAACAATATGATGGATCATATAATTTGTTATGTTTGGTGTTACAGTTCCAAATTTAGTTTCTCTAATAACTGCATCTTTGTCAAACCCAATTAAGGTGTGAAAGTTTGTCTCCCTTAAATCAAGCATAAAGTTATTATGAATGGTAACTAAACATTTAAAACTTGATAAATCAAACTCAATTTGTATTGGGACAGGTGAGTCAGCAGGTAAATCACCGTTTACATTCAAAGAAATATAAACATATCGGACAGGGAAAGTAGCATTCAAGGAGGACAGTCAACCACAAAACACAGAAACAAACACGCAAACAGACAAACAAGAAGGCAAAAGTAATAATAAATACAAACGACATCACAAACACAAAAGGGTTGACAATAGGGCTACCGCCTTGGAACGGTCAGTTGCAAAGTAGGCCACTGGGAGTTTAAACCGGTTCTAGGGTGCACCAAACCTCACACTAACCCTACTGTCATCCCATTAACACAGGACAGTGTAAATAAAGAAATCCCCGCCATGATCTAATCTCTAACCAACAAGGCAGCATCAATAGGCAATATAAGTAAAACACAAATATGCTCGTATAAATATAATATAAAAAACAATAGCCTAGAAAGCCACAATGAAGGTACTCAATGACTTGGCAGAAGCCAGAGCAACAAGAATATACATTCTAGGTGACATTAATATCAATTACTCTCCTACGGCTGGCTTTGACAATCAAAAATGGTCAGATTTTCTCATTAATCAAGGTCTTGTGCAATTAATCAACATGCGTAACCGGAGTGACAATTTCAAGTTCTAAAATAACTGATCATATCTATACTACACATCCTGCAAATGTAATCGAAATAAATTTACCATTCATATTCATGAGTGATCATTATCCAGTATGTTTTATTAGGAAAATAAAACGACAAAATCAAGATTCGCTAAACGGTCATACAACTATAATTACAGATCATTTGGCAAATTTGATGAACAAGAATTTAAAAATGAGTTATATAATTCAGGAATAAATACTGCTGAAACACTCAATGATCCAAACACTTCACTTGCATATTTATACTCAGTGTTAAACTATGCTCTTTCTAAACATGCTCCTTTAATACAGAGACGAATTAAACGCCCAAAACAGCCTGAATGGTACTCTGATAAAATTAAAGAGGCAAGAAAATTACGTGATAAGTTCAATAAAGCTAAAAATTGGCCAGAATATAAAAAATGGAGGAATAAAACTAACCATCTGATTACTTTAGGTAAGAAAACGTTTTTTGCAATGCAATTAAAGATAAAAAAGACTCTAAAATTTATTTGGTCGCATCTTAAATCAATATCTGCACGGACCAATCAAACTCTTATAAAATTACCACCAATTTTAGATATTAATAATGTTACAACTGAGGGGGAGAAAAATATAGCTGACGCTCTAAATGACCGCTTTGTTAATATTGCTAATACAATAAACAAAACTCCAATATATGCAAATAACTACGCTGAATTAAAAAAACGTATTGATAATAAATTAAAACAGGCAATATTTAAAATAGATTACATCTCGATTTTCGAAGTAAGGCTAATAATTGATAAATTAGATATAAATAAAGCAAAAGGTATAGATGGTATTGGACCTCGTATTATAAAAGCGGCATCGGATTGTATCATTAATGCTATCACTTCAATCATTAATAAATGCATAGATCAAGGCATATTTCCTGATCAGCTAAAAAAGGCATGCGTGTTACCAATACACAAAAATGGACCAAAAGATGACCCGAACAATTATAGACCTATCTCATTATTACAACAATTTCCAAAATCTTTGAGAAGCATGTTGCTGCGCAACTGCACTCTTTCTTTCAACAATTTAATATTTTGTACTCGGCTCAATCTGGATTTCGTAAAAATCATTCTTGCCAAACATCACTTATTAACCTTGTTGATAGCTGGTTGAAACAAATTGATTCTGGAAACTTTGTTGGCAGTGTTTTCCTTGACATGAGAAAGGCTTTTGATATGGTTGATCATGAGATACTATTATACAAACTGCATTTGTATCATTTTTCGACTTTAACAATACGTTGGTTTCAGTCATATCTGTCTAACAGGACACAAGTAGTCAGAGTTGGACAGTACCAATCTGAGGAGAGAATCATCAAATCAGGTGTCCCTCAGGGATCTATCCTAGGACCACTTTTGTTCTTGATTTATGTAAATGATCTACCTTTAGCTTCCAAAGAAGCTTCAATTGACATGTATGCTGATGACTCCACGCTACATACATCAGGGCTGGATGTGTCATCCATTGAGAATAAATTACAAACTGACTTAAATAACATAAATAAATGGTGCACTATAAATAACATGGTTATAAATCCTACAAAAACAACATGTATGCTATTAGGTTCAAAATATAAAATAAACCATTCTCGAAAACTCACGCTTTCGATAGATAATTGCCTGATACAATCAGTGTCTTCTCAAAAACTTCTCGGAATTACAATAGATCAACATCTAAAGTGGGATGTTCAGATAAGCAAAGTCTGTAATCATATATCGAGTAAATTCACTCTTTTAAGACGAATATCTAAATATTTGACACTTGATATGAAAAAGCTATTCTATAATGCATATTTAGTTCCAATATTTGATTATGGATCTATCCTCTGGATTATTTGTACTAAATTAAATTTTACAAAGGTTGTTACTTTACAAAAAAGCATCGCACGCTAGATTTTGATAAAACCTTTACATACACCTTCTGCAAATATTTTCAATGAGTTAAATTGGATGTCATTTGAAACAAGATGTAAATTTCAAGCAGGTGTTTTAGTTTATAAAGCAATTCGTAATCTTACACCAATATACATAAGTAAATTAATAACATTTTCTGAAAATAGCAGATATAATTTAAGATCATGCATTAAACATGACATTAAGCATCCTAGACCTAAATCCGAATATTTAAAACAATCTTTTACCTATGTTGCCATGCGGACTTGGAATTCAATCCCAGAAAATATCCGGACTTCTGTTTCTATTTATGCTTTCAAATACAATTATAAATTATTTCTATTTCAAGATAACAGGTGTTCTGCTCAAATTAAGTTGTGTTAATAGTGAATACTTGTTTTGAATGCCAGCTTGAAACATAGTATTAATGTAACGTGCATGTATTCACTTGCTATTGTTTATAAGTTGCTGTTGTTATCAGAAGGCCTCATGGAAGATAAGTGTTGTGCAATTGTTTGTATAATCTTAATGAGTTGTACCTTCATGAAATAAAGAATTTATTATTATTATTATTATTATTATTAGGAGAATAAACCATTAAGGGCACGACAAGAAAGATCATAGACAAACATCAAACGCCACCGTCCCAATGGGCTTTAGGTAGACGTCATCATAGGGTCCACAGCCTGTCCGGTCATCGTACAATTAAAGAGGAAAGCATAGTGGCGAACTGTAAAAGGGTCGACCACCAAGCATGCAGTACGTTGAAAAATGATAGGGTCATAACCTCTTTTGATAAACTTTTTAACAAGTTTAACAAAGATAGTATGAAAGTGATCATGACCAAGAATCTTACGAAGTTTATAAATCACATCACCATAGAAGTCAGGTTGTGATATTCCTTGTCGCAGAAGAGTCCTTAAATTATTTTTATATTTGGAAAGAAGATCAGGGTTACTATAATAAAATTTTGCATAGGTTTTACGAAGTTTATGGTAACGGTAACCCTGACTGAGTAGCTTTTTAGTTATACAAAGATTACGAATATTAAAGTCCTCAACTCGAGTACAAGCTCTTGAAAAACAAATAAGTTGAGATACATACACCCCATAAGAAGTTGCTCTGGGAACATCCCCATCCAAGTGGGGATAATTAACAATGTCAAAATTAAAATCAACTCCCTTGTCATAGATTTTGCTAATTATTTCACCATTTTCAATCGAGAGATCTAAATCAAGAAAGAAGCGTTATTATCAGATATATTGACTTTGTTAAGCTGAAGTTCTTTAGAATAAATATTAATAACCATAGTTGGAAAGAAAGGGTTGTCAATGTTCAATATGTCATCCAGATACCGTGAGGTGTCATTGGCTTCAATAACATCTGCCTGGTTATCTGGTGAAAGACTCATGAAATCTCTTTCATAGCAAAATAAAAACAACAAGAGACAAGTGTTGCACAGTTCGTACCCATAGGGATACCAACAATTTGTCTATAAACGGTGGTTCCATACCTGACGAAAATATTATCTAATAGGAAGATGAGTGCTTCACAAACTTCATAGCAAGTCCATATAGTATAATTGTCTAAACTGCCGTTAGTAAAAAACGCTTTAATATTATCACATGCCAAAAATGTAGTATTTTCTCTATCGAATGTTTTTTTAATAAGAGAAATTAGCTTGTCTTTAATAAGGTGATGTGGTAAGGTTGTATATAGTGTAGACAAGTCATAAGTGCTTATTGATGACATTTGACCTTTATTGAAAATTTTATCAAGAACGTCGCCTGAATTTTTTATAGACCAAAATAAATTAATCCCAGAGTTTTTATAAGTTTTATCACAACATATTTTAACGTGATCTTTAACGGCAGTAAGACAAGAAGTTAAAAGTTTGGAGATGTTTGTTGTGGTGCAGGCACTAGAATTCGAAATAAAGCGAGCCTTATACGGATTTTTATGTGACTTAGGAATCCAGTACATGGTAGGCAGTTTATTTTGCTTATCGTTTACACCAGCCTTGAAAGTAGTGCACCGAGTGATATGTGCGGAAACAACATCATTCTCAGTATAATTAACTGGAGTGTACGAATTGGTGCTGTCGAGTTCCAGAGATAAAACATTGACGTAATGTAGGCGTCAAACAATAATTACATTATTAGCTGCTTTATCTGCAGGAACTAAAGCAAATTTATTATGAAATTCCTGAATTCCCGATTTTAAATTACGAAAGGAATAAATATAGAAAATGTAAAAGATAACGAGTGCTTTAGATGGTTGTCATTTGGCTTCTACGTTTCCTGTTAAAACACATCCCGAGAGAATATCGCATTATAAAAAGCATATCGGAGGTTTAAATTACAAAGAAATAACATTTCCTGTTACTATCAAACAAATCTCAAAAATAGAAAAACAAAACATTTGTTTTAACATATTTGGGTATGAGGATAATCAAGTGTACCCTTCGTATATATCAAAAAATAAAGAACATTCTTGCGACATGCTTTTAATTAGCGAAAAAGAAAAAAATCATTCTCTATTGATAAAAACGTTTGACAGTTTGATGTATAATCAAACATTACATTCAAATAAACAATGTTTTTTAAAAACATGCCTGCAGTGTTTTACATTAGAAAGAGTTCTGGAAAAACACAAACCTATTTGTCTTTCACATAATGGTAAGCAAGCAGTAGAAATGCCAAATAAAAATGAAAAAGTTAAATTTAAATACTATGACAGACAACTAATGGTTCCGTTTGTTATATATGTTGATTTTGAGGCGATAACTGAAAGTATTTCTTCAGCACCAAATAATCCTAAAAAATGATACACGGAAGCATACCAGCAACATACTGATTGTGGCTATGGATATAAGGTTGTTTGTGTACAGAGGAAGCACTCATGACATATGATATAGTAATTTCAGACTAACTAAAAATACCTATACATATACATATGAAAAGCTCATGCTGGTAATTTTTATTACCTTGCCATGGCTTGTACACGCAACTTCTTGGCTCATTTGATAAGCCATTAACTCTATGTTTGCTACAATAATCATACAAATGGTAAATTATGACAATCAGAATAACATGCCAGGAAATATGATACATATTATATACGTAATAATATTATAATTATCATTTAAAACCTAGGCGCAGTAAGAGCAAAATTATCTCTATTTTTTCCCGTACACGGATAACATCCCTTGGACAAACAATTTTGTCAACGCGTATCATTATCAGTGCCATAGAGTGACAGTGGCATTTCCGACGTGTGCATCTCTGTTGAAAGTACGTATAAATAAGAAGAAAAAAATACGCCGGAAGTCATTATTACCTTGCCATGGCTTGTACACACAACTTCTAGGCTCACTTGATAAGCGACTAACGCTGTGTGTTGATGCAGGTTTGCTGCAATAATCATAACAATGGTCATTCTAACAATCAGAATAACATGCCGGGTAATATGATACATATTCTTTCTATACGTAATACTATTATAAATAATAATCATTTAAACAATCTAGGGTCAGCAAGAGCAGAGTCATCTCTATCTCTGCTATTTCCCCGTACACGGATTACATCCATTGGACAATGTCAACACATATCATTATCCGTGCCATATGTTGACAGTGTCATTTCTGACGTGTGCATCTCTGTTGAAATTACGTATCCTTATGAAAAACTTACGTTGAAAGTCATTATTGCCTTGCGATGGACGCGATGTTTGCATTCATATATACGTACAATAACTATCATATAAACATATTCTAGTGAACATGTTTAATGGATAACACAATAAATAATACTAGTTACAATTACGTTGTTAACAAACTCTTTTCAGAAAAATGAAAAATGAAAACGTTTCCTACCTGTTTTCGTGATGACCGCATCTATAAGATAAATCGTAGTTTGCGGCGTAACAACTGAATTATACATTGCCATGGCTTGCACACGCAACTTCTAGTCTCACTTGATAAGCGATTAACACTGTGTTTTGATGCAGGTTTGCTGCAATAATCATAACAATGGTCATACTAACAATCAGAATAACATGCCAACATATGATACATATTCTATACGTAATAATGTTATAAATAATAAGCATTTGGACAATCTAGTCGCAGCAAGAGCAAAGTTATCTATAGTTTTTATAGTTCGCCGTACACGTATTACATCCCTTGGACAAACAATGTCAACACGTATCATTCTCCGTGCCATATAGTGACAGTGGCATTTCTGATGTGTGCATCTCTGTTGAAAATACGTATACATAAGAAACAAGAAATACCTTTGACCTCTAAGTATGACCTTGACCTTGGAGCCAAAGACCTGGATTTTGTGCGCGACACGTTGTTTGGTTGTGGTGAGCACTTGTGCCAAGTTATTTGAAAAATCCGTTCAGGCATGCACAAGTTATTGACCGGACACGATTTGACTTTTGACTTCAAAGTGTGAACGTGACCTTGGGGCGACAGACCTGGATTTTGTGTTCGACACATCGTCTTGTTGTGGTGAGCACTTGTGCCAAGTTATTTGAAAATCCGCCCATGAATGACAGAGTTATTGACCGGACACAATTTTACTTTTGACCTTCAAGTGTGACCTTGACCTTGAATACCTGGGTTTTGAGTGCTACACATCGTCTTGTTATGGTGATCAAAGTAATATAGAGGGGGGGGGGGGGGGGGGGGGGGGGGGGTACCAGGACAGTTTCCCAGAGCGGGCTTCAAACACCAAGTGTCTACCATGGCTGTTAACTCAAGTACACCATCATTTACAAAAAATCTAAATGATAGCATACTTGGGCCAAAAGCCCTGACACATATTATTAATTACTTCAGCAAACCCGCTCTGGGGAACTATCGCTCGGCCCCCCCCCCCCTTTTCTATACTACTTGTATATACTAGATTAGATTATTTTTTAACCCCACCCCACACCCACTTTTCTATACTACTTGTATATATCGACGAAATTTTCCAATCACACGACTCCAAACGGTATTAACACCAGGTCTTCTAGCAGGAGTATTTCTACATTTTGCAATATTGAACGAGTAACGGCAAGCAGGAGGCAAGCGTGTTACACAAGATATTTTCATCTGACATTACAACAAGTATGCTACAAGCACCAAGAATAATCTGACTATGTTATATATGAGTGAAATGAGAAAAATACGAGCAAGCATAGCAGCAGGAAAAAGATGGGTGAAAGATATCAAAGAATTGCAAGATAAATTGAAAATCCTAGTAGCCCAAAGAAAGAAAAAAGTTCTATCTCCAGAAGGTAGGACACTGAGAGCAAAAATAGCAGCAGGGATGCGATGGGGAAGAAATGTTAATGAATTACAAAAACAATTACAGGGATTAGACGGAATATTGAAAACCAAGAAAGACCAAAAAGAAGACCAAAAAGAAAAAGAAGACCAAGAAGAAGACCAAGAAGAAGACCAAAAGAAGACAAGAAGAAGTAGACCAAAATGATATCGACGATACACAAGAAATGTCAGATGATAGTACAGATCAAAATGGCACCGAAACCGAAGATAGTACAGAAGATATTCTGGATGAATTACGAAATAAATTTGAGGATCTTTGGACAAAAGTAAAACATGGTATGCAGAAAAGGGAAGATCTGTATGAAATCGCAAACATATCTATACAGTTGGAAAAAATTGGATCCATAGCCGAAAAAGATAATCATGAAATATTCGATTGGTTGAACAAAGATTTTGTTCCAAATCAATACAGATAATCTCATGTATTTTCACCGAAAGTAGAAATTTAATCTAAACCTATATTATATACAATGAACTCAGAAAAAGCTACCAAAGAAAGAATCATGGAGATAGATGGGAGCTCTTTGGGGATTCGTTCGAGTAGATATCTAGCATACTATATAGCAAAAGAAAATGCCGACCGACAATAACCTCGTATCAGATATTTCAAAGGTAGACTACACAAAGGGAAATAGTGGAAAAACAAAACTGCAATCTATCACAGGGATAGAAACAGCATTCATTGATGATATATATGTATTTGGGTATCTAGGAAAAAAGGATGTTCGAGCAAAACAAGGAAAGGTGGTGTTAACCGAAGGAAAAACAGGTGCTGCAAAAAATATTGTACGAACAATAGCAAAATGTGTGTCGAAAACAATTGGACATAGACGAGACTATTGTAATGTCTAAATCTGTAATTGTACATTGAACAAGAATCAGAATAGCAGTATCTCAAAACTATAGAAATAACTGAATCGCATACAAGTAGTAGAGCAAGAAAGAACTGGGAACGCACACGGAAAGGAAAACCAATAGGAAATGTACTCGCAAAGATAGATGTGTCAAACATTCCCATAGATGTGGTGGAAGGGAAGAAAATGAATCTCTGTCAACTTCTAGAAAGTGTGAGACTAGGAATATACTCTATAGACTACACAAAAGACTATTCTGGAACAATGAAAATATCCAGTCTGGTTGATTATTTCAACTTTGACAGAACAAAGGGCCTATTTTCTGGAATGCAGAGTGAAAAGCCCGCAATTCTAGAGAATACGAAATCTGTCGGAAATAATGTCTTCACTACTATACAAACAAGAGATGGAAATGTTGTGAGAACAAAAATATACAAGAAGATAGTCTCAAACTTTGAAGCGGGGGATGTACACAAACTATTCGGATGACATCTAGATGATTTTGTTGATTCCAAATCTGAACGTTTGCGAAATACATTTTCACACCCAGATGTGCAAAAACGAGGATGTACTAGAGTTGAACTTTCAATATACGGAGACCACAACCATTTGTCAGGAACACATATTCTAGAAGAAACTGTAGAAGAACTCCCGGGTATATTCTATATACAACCAGCAAAAAATCAATGGACAAATCTAGCAGAGAATATTGATAGGAATATGATTATACTAGATAAGAGTTCAAATATTTTGTACATTGTTTGGTATTGTAACACTCACACTGGTAGAATTGCAGGACTTCATTCTCACCAAAAGTATCATGGACAAAAGCAAAGAAGTATGCTGTATCAGCATTTGGCTTTCGTTGTTGCCCAATATTCTTGCTTGATATATTGAAATAAGAAAATTTTCTATTTGCTCCGTTAGAATGCTACACCAAAGAAAAAGATACGAAAACAATCCTTCGTGATCAAAATCCTTCAAGGCTAGAACAACGAAGATAGAACCAACAGACTATCTCCCACCAAAAAATTGTGTAGAGAGGATATGGAAGAGAAAGGGGAAGAATAGAATAGGTGACGAGCATCCTCCATTTCAAATTCTTCAACAAGAAACAGACAGAAAGATATCAATGAACTCCACCAAGAAAAGAGAAAAAATATTTGCACAGTTATTTGAAGAAGAGGAAAAGGAAAAATGGGTAGAGGTGAACAAAGACGTGCAGGAGAAAGTTTGGGAGGAAAAAGAAAAGGAGTTGTGCGAGTTGGAAAAAACATATGAGAAAAACATATGAGAATAGAAAAGATTAGAAAACGAGTAGAACAATTGTATTGTGATATTCCCGATTGTGTAGAATATGTTAGTATTTTCCAACAGGTATGCGACTATCTGGTAGAGTTTGCAAATTATACCAAGAAAAAATATAATTCAAAAATTTGCTATTTGAAAAACGATTCCAGTCATCCTACAGTCTATGATACTGAAGGATTGAAGAGGATTTGTAAACGAGTAGAAGAACTTGGACTCACAATTGATGATAATTGGAGCGACTCACGTTCATGCATACTAGACAAAGTACTAGTGGAATTTTTTTTTTCCTCCTACAGAAAATACATGGAGTGGAAAAACAAAACGATGGAATCCGACAAAGATATTGGAGATTAACTACAGCAAAAAGAGAAAAACTATACTAGAAAGTGGACAAGAGTATCTAGAGTCAAATGAATATTTGCTAGATTGTGAAGAAAAAGTGAAAAGGGCAGTGAGATTTATTTCCATACCAGAGGGTGACTACTTGTGTAGAAAGTGTGTACGGTATAGAAAGAAAACAGTACCATGTTTGTACTATGACGAAAATGACGTTCCAGTTTTTGGGTACTATCTGGAGAAAGAAATGAAGAAAGTTACAGAAGAAACAAAGTCACCAATTGTTGTACACCTTGGAAAAGAAAAGACAACACCTACAAAGAAGAAAGACAGATTAGCAATTACAGTACTAGATGATATAGTAGAAAATAGTATTGAACAAACAGCTCCTCCGAGTTCTACAAAACATGTCAAAGATATTCCGAAAACAACATACAAAGTATGCAAATATTCTAGAACGACATTTCGTAGGAAAGATAGAATATATCTACATGTGATGATTGACAACAAAGAAGTAGGGATATATGGCTACTACTTACAAAGAGAAATGGAAGAGTATCTAGGGGATGAAAGAATAAAACACATCTTGCTCAGTCTTGGAAAAGATATAAATACTCCTACAAGAAAGCCTGATGTTGATGTTATTTGGACAGAATGTTGAGATTTCGATTCAGATGATTAGGAAAATTTCACCGAAAGAGGACTTGCTAAACTTCAGATGCATCTCTACATTTCATTTCGGTAGAGGTATACCAAACGGGGTTCCAGTACTGTTTTTTTCTAGGACATGCTAGCAAGAGGACTTGCCAAACTTCAGATGTTTCTCTACATATTTTTCGGTAGAGATATATCAAAATGGTGTTCTGGTAATGTTTGTGGAGCTACGTGTCAGTCAGAGATATCAAAATATCAGGGATGCTGAAATAGCATCAAATCAAGAATACTGAGATATCACAGAATCAAGAATACTGAGATATCACAGAATCAAGAAGACTGAGATATTACAGAATCACGAATACTGAAACAGTATCAAATCAAGCATACTGAAATATCACAGAATCAAGAATACTGAGATATCACAGAATCAAGAATACTGAGATATCATCAAATCAAGAATACTGAACTTGCAGCAAACCAGAGATATTGAGATATCATCAAATCAAGAATATTGAGATATCACAGAATCAAGAATACTGAAATATCACAGAATCAAGAATACTGAGATATCATCAAATCAAGAATACTGAACTTGCATCAAATCAAGAATATTGAGACATTACAGAATCAAGTATACTGAGATATCATCAAATTAAGGATACTGAACTTGCATCAAATCAAGAATATTGAGACATCACAGAATCAAGAATACTGAGATATCATCAAATTAAGGATACTGAACTTGCATCAAATCAAGAATACTGAGACATCACAGAATCAAGAATACTGAAACAGCATCGAATCAGGAATACTGAGATATCACAGAATCAAGAATACTGAGATATCATCAAATCAAGAATACTGAACTTGCAGCAAACCAGAGATATTGAGATATCATCAAACCAGAGATATTGAGATATCATCAAATCAAGAATACTGAGATATCACAGAATCAAGAATACTGTTACAGCATCAAATCAAACATACTGAGATATCACAGAATCAAGAATACTGAACTTGCAGCAAACCAGAGATACTGAAACAGCATCAAATCAGGAATACTGAGATAACACAGAATCAAGAATATTAAAACAGCATCGAATCAAGAATACTGAGATATCACAGAATCAAGAATACTGAAACAGCATCAAATCAAGCATACTGAGATATCACAGAATCAAGAATACTGAAACAGCATCGAATCAAGCATGCGGAGATATCACAGAATCAAGAATACTGAAAACAGCATCGAATCAAGCATGCTAGGATATCACAGAATCAAGAATACTGAAACAGCAGCAAATCAAGAATACTGAAATATCATCAAATCAGAGATACTGAGATAGCAGAGATACTGAGAAATCATCAAATCAAGTATACTGAGATAGTAGCAAATCATGAATACTGAAATAGTAGCAAATCAGAGATCATCAAATCATGAATACTGAAATATCAGCAAATCAAGAATACTGAGATATCAAATCAAGAATACTGAAACAGCATCGAATCAATAATACTGAGATATCACAGAATCGAGATTATTGGAACATCACAGAATCAAGGATATTGAAACATCACAGAATCAAGGATATTGAAACATCACAGAATCTAGACTATTAGAACATCACAGAATCAAAGATATTGAAACATCACAGAATCGATAAAATTAGAACATCACAGAATCGAGAATATTCTAACATCATAGAATCTATAATATTGAAACATCACAGAATCAAGAATACTGAGATATCACAGAATCAAGTATTGAAACATCACAGAATCGAAAATATTGGAACATAACAGAATCAAGGATATTGACACATCACAGAATCGAGAGTCATCACAGAATCGAGAATATTGGAACCTCATAGAATCCATCATGAAATATAGAAATGTCTAGAATCCATCACAGAATCAAGGATATTGGAATATCACAGAATCAAAGATATTAGAACATCACAGAATCACAGGTATACTGAAATGTCGCCCGCCCAGAAATGCTACGGAATTAGCACAGGCATGCTAGTGATAATAAGCAAAGATAAGTTAAGTTGAGATAAGTTAAGATAAGAACTTATTTTCTAATTCCGTAGCGTTGTGGAAGCATGCATATAGATAGAAAAAAAGAGCAAACATTCTTGTCATTTTCTAATTTCGTTTACATGATATGGTTAGATTATGCTTGTTGTATTCTTGCTGTATGTTTCATGCATGTTGTAAACCTAGATGGAATTAGCTTGCTTTCCTAACTCAACTTATCTCTGTCTGGATGATATTCTAGTTTCCCTGACTGGGCGATACCTGTGATTCTGTGATGTTCTAATATCTTTGATTCTGTGATGTGCCAATATCCTTGATTCTGTGATAGATTCTATGATATTTCAGTATACCATGATGGATTCTGTGATGTTCCAATATCCTTGATTCTGTGATAAATTCTAGACATTTCTATATTTCATGATGGATTCTATGAGGTTCCAATATTCTCGATTCTGTGATGTTCCAGTACTCTCGATTCTGTGATGTGTCAATATCCTTGATTCTGTTGTGTTTCAATATTATCGATTCTATGATGTTAGAATATTCTCGATTCTGTGATGTTCTAATATTCTCGATTCTGTGATGTTTCAATATCTTTGATTCTGTGATGTTCTAATATTCTCGATTCTGTGATATTTCAATCTCCTTGATTCTGTGATGTTTCAATATCCTTTATTCTGTGATGTTTCAATATTCTCGATTCTGTGATATCTCAGTATTATTGATTCGATGCTGTTTCAGTATTCTTGATTTGATATCTCAGTATTCTTGATTTGCTGATATTTCAGTATTCGTGATTTGATGATTTCTCGAGATCTCTGATTTGCTACTATCCCAGTATTCTTAATTTGATGGTATCTCAGTATCTCTGATTTGCTGCTATTTCAGTATTCATGATTTGATGATATCTCAATATCTCTGATTTGCTGCTATCTCAGTATTGTTTATTTGATAATATCTCAGTATTCTTGATTCGATGCTATTTCAATAGTCTTGATTCGATGCTATTTCAGTATTATTGATTCTGTGAAGGATTCCGTGCTATCTCAATAACTCAGTATTCTTGATTTGTTGCTATTTCAGTATTCATGATTTGATGGTATATCGAGATCTCTGATTTGCTACTATTTCAGTATTCATGATTTGCTACTATCTCAGTATTCTTGATTTAATGATTTCTCAGTATCTCTGCTATCTCAGTATCTCTGATTTGATGGTATCTCAGTATTCTTGACTTGCTGCTGTTTCAGTATTCTTGATTCTGTGATATCCTAGCGTGCTTGATTCGATGCTGTTTCAGTATTCTTGATTCTGTGATATCTCCGCATGCTTGATTCGATGCTGTTTCAGTATTCTTGATTCTGTGATATCTCAGTATGCTTGATTTGATGCTGTTTCAGTATTCTTGATTATGTGATATCTCAATAATCTTGATTCGATGCTGTATCAGTATCCTTGATTCTGTGATATCTCAGTATTCTTGATTCTGTGATATGTCAGTATTCTTGATTCTGTGATATCTCAGTATTCCTGATTTGATGCTGTTTTAATATATCTGGTTTGTTGCAAGTTCAGTATTCTTGATTCTCTGATATCTCAGTAAGTTTGTTTGATGCTGTTCCAGTATTCTTGATTCTGTGATATCTCAGTATTCTTGAGTTGATGATATCTCAATATCTCTGGTTTGATGATATCTCAATATCTCTGGTTTGCTGCAAGTTCAGTATTCTTGATTTGATGCTGTTTCAGTATTCTTGATTCTATGATGTCTCAGTATTCTTGATTTGATGCACGTTCAGTATTCTTGATTTGATGATATCTCAGTATTTTTGATTCTGTGATATCTCAGTATTCTTGATTTTGTGATATCTCAGTATTCTTGATTTGATGATATCTTAATATCTCTGGTTTGCTGCAAGTTCAGTATTCTTGATTTGATGATATCTCATTATTCTTGATTCTGTGATATCTCAGTATTCTTGATTCTGTGATATCTCAGTATGCTTGATTTGATACTGTTTCAGTATTATTGATTCTGTGATGTCTCAGTCTTCTTGATTCTGTGATATTTCAGTATTCTTGATTCTGTGATATCTCAATATCTCTGGTTTGCTGCAAGTTCAGTATTCTTGATTTGATGATATCTCATTATTCTTGATTCTGTGATATCTCAGTATTCTTGATTCTGTGATATCTCAGTATGCTTGATTTGATACTGTTTCAGTATTATTGATTCTGTGATGTCTCAGTCTTCTTGATTCTGTGATATTTCAGTATTCTTGATTCTGTGATATCTCAGTATTCTTGATTTGATGCTATTTCAGCACCCCTGATATTTTGATATCTCTGACTGGGTGATATTTCAACACGTAGCTCCACAATTATTACCAGAACCCCATTTTGATATATCTCTACCGAAAAATATGACGAGACACATCTGAAGTTTGGCAAATCCTCTTGCTAGCATGTCCTAGGGAAAAACAGTACTGGAACCCCGTTTGGTATACCTCTACCGAAATGAAATGTAGAGATGCATCTGAAGTTTAGCAAGTCCTCTTTCGGTGAAATTTCCCTAACCATCTGAATCGAAATCTCAACATTCTGTCCAAATAACATCAACATCTGGCTTTCTTGTAGGAGTATTTATATCTTTTCCAAGACTGAGCAAGATATGTTTTTCCTTTCCATCCCCTAGATACTTTTGCATTTCTCTTCGTAGTTAGTAGCCATATATCCATACTTCTTTGTTGTCAATCATCACATGTAGATATATTCTATCTTTCTCTAGAATATTTGCATACTTTGTATGTTGTTTTCGGAATATCTTTGACATGTTTTGTAGAACTCGGAGGAGCTGTTTGTTCAATACTATTTTCTACTATATCATCTAGTACTGTAATTGCTAATCTGTCTTTCTTCTTTGTAGGTGTTGTCTTTTCTTTTCCAAGGTGTACAACAATTGGTGACTTTGTTTCTTCTGTAACTTTCTTCATTTCTTTCTCCAGATAGTACCCAAAAACTGGAACTTTATTTTTTCATAGTACTAACATGGTTTGTTTTCTTTCTATACCGTACACACTTTCTACACAAGTAGTCACCCTCTGGTATGGAAATACATCTCACTGCCCTTTTCACTTTCTCTTCACAATCTAACAAATATTCATTTGACTCTAGATACTCTTTTTCACTTTCTAGTATAGTTATCTCTTTTTGCTGTAGTTAATCTCCAATATCTTTGTCGGATTCCTTCGTATTGCTTTTCCACTCCATGTATTTTCTGTAGGAGGAAAAATGTCCACTAGTACTTTGTCTAGTATGCATGAACGTGAGTCGCTCCAATTATCATCAATTGTGAGTCCAAGTTCTTCTACTCGTTTACAAATCCTCTTCAATCCTTCAGTAGCACAGACTGTATGATGACTGGAATCGTTTTTCAAATAGCAAAATTTTGAATCACATTACTTCTTGGTATAATTTGCAAACCCTACCAGACAGTATTTTCCAACAGGTATGCGACTAACATATTCTATACAATCGGGAAAATCACAATACAATTGTTCTACTCGTTTTCTAATCTTTTCTATTCTCTTTCTATTTGTCTCATATGTTTTTTCCAACTCGCACAACTCCTTTTCTTTTTCCTCCCAAACTTTCTCCTGCACTTTTTTGTTCACCTCTACTCATTTTCCCTTTTTCTCTTCTTCAAATATCTGTGCAATTGTTTTTTCTTTATTCTTGGTGGAGTTCATTGATATCTTTCTATCTGTTTCTTGTTGAAGAATTTGAAATGGAGGATGCTCGTCACCTATTCTATTCTTCCCCTTTCTCTTCCATATCAACTCTACACAATTTGTTGGTTGGAGGTAGTCTGTTGGTTCTATCTTCGTTGTTCTAGTCTTGGAAGGATTTTGATCACAAAGGATTGTTTTCGTATCTTTTTCTTTGGTATAGCATTCTAGCGGAGCAAATAGAAATTTTCCATTTTCGTATTGCAGTATATTGGGCAACAACGAAAGCCAAATGCTGATACAGCATACTTCTTTGCTTTTTTCCATGATACTTTTGGTGAGAATGAAGTCCCTGCAATTCTACCAGTGTGAGTGTTACAATACCAAACAATATACAAAATATTTTGAACTCTATCTAGTATAATCATATTTCTATCAATATTCTCTGCTAGATTTGTCCATTGATTTTTTGCTGGTTGTATATCATACCCGGGAGTTCTTCTACAGTTTCTTCTAGAATATGTGTTCCTGACAAATGGTTCTGGTCTCCGTATATTGAAAGTTCAACTCTAGTACATCCTCGTTTTTGCACATCTGGGTGTGAAAATATATTTCGCAAACGTTCAGATTTGGAATCAACAAAATCATCTAGATGTCCTCCGAATAGTTTGTGTACATCCCCCGCTTCAAAGTTTGCGACTATCTTCTTGTATATTTTTGTTCTCACAACATTTCCATCTCTTGTTTATATAGTAGTGAAGACATTATTTCCGACAGATTTCGTATTCTCTAGAATTGCGGGCTTTTCACTCTGCATTCCAGAAAATAGGCTCTTCGTTCTGTCAAAGTTGAAATAATCAACCAGACTGGATCTTTTCATTGTTCCAGAATAGTCTTTTGTGTAAAGTCTATAGAGTATATTCCTAGTCCCACACTTTCTAGAAGTTGACGGAGATTCATTTTCTTCCAATCCACCACATCTATGGGAATGTTTGACACATCTATCTTTGCGAGTACATTTCCTATTGGTTTTCCTTTCCGTGTGCGTTCCCAGTTCTTTCTTGCTCTACTACTTGTATGCGATTCAATTATTTCTATAGTTTTGGAGATACTGCTATTCTGATTCTTGTTCAATGTACAATTACAGATTTTGACATTATAATAGTCTCGTCTATGTCCAATTGTTTTCGACACAAATTTTGCTATTGTCTGTATAATATTTTTTGCAGCACCTGTTTTCCCTTCGGTTAACATCACCTTTCGTTGTTTTGCATGAACATCCTTTTTTCCTAGATACCCAAATACATATATATCATCAATGAATGCTTTTTCTATCCCCGGGATAGAAAGCAGTTTTGTTTTTCCACTATTTCCCTTTGTGTAATCTACCTTTACGAGGTTATTGTCCTAGGCATTTTCTTTTGCTATATAGTATGCTAGATATCTACTCGAACGAATCCCGAAAGTGCTCCCATCTATCTCCATGTTTCTTTCTTTCGTAACTTTTCTGAGTTCATTGTATATAATATAGGTTTAGATTAAATTTCTACTTTCTGTGAAAATACTTGAGATTATCTGTATTGATTTGCAACAAAAACTTTGTTCAACCAATCGAGTATTTCATGTTTATCTTTTTCGGCTATGGATCCAACTTTTTCCAACTGTATAGATATGTTTGCGATTTCATACAGATCTTCCCTTTTCTGCATACTATGTTTTACTTTTGTCCAAAGATCCTCAAATCTATTTCGTAATTAATTCAGAATATCTTCTGTACTAATCTTCGGTGCCATTTTGATCTGTACTATCATCTGACATTTCTTGTGTATCGTCGATATCATTTTATTCTTCTTCTTGGTCTTCTTCTTCTTGGTCTTCTTCTTGGTCTCCTTCTTGGTCATCTTTTTCTTTTTGGTCTTCTTTTTGGTCTTTCTTGATTTTCAATATTCCGTCTAATCCCTGTAATTGTTTTTGTAATTCATTAACATTTCTTCCCCCATCGCATCCCTGCTGCTATTTTGCTCTCAGTGTCCTACCTTCTGGAGATAGAACTTTTTCCTTTCTTTGGGCTACTAGGATTTTCAATTTATCTTGCAATTCATTGATATCTTTCACCCATCTTTTTCCTGCTGCTATGCTTGCTCGTATTTTTCTCATTTCACTCATATATAACATAGTCAGATTATGATTGGTGCTTGTAGCATGCTTGTTGTAATGTCAGATGAAAATATCTTGTGTAACTCGCTTGCCTCCTGCTTGCCGTTACTCGTTCAATATTGCAAAATGTAGAAATACTCCTGCTAGAAGACCTGGTGTTAATACCGTTTTGAGTCGTGTGATTGGAAAATTTCGTCGAAATTAATAAAAAATAATCTAATCTAGTATATACAAGTAGTATAGAAAAGAGGGGTTCCAGCGATAGTTCCCCAGAGCGGGTTTGCTGAAGTAATTAATAATATGTGTCAGGGCTTTTGGCCCAAGTATGCTATCATTTAGATTTTTTGTAAATGTTGGTGTACTTGAGGTAACAGCCATGGTCGACACATTTTACAGTTGCTTGGTGTTTGAAGCCCGCTCTGGGAAACTGTCCTGGTACCCCTTTCTATACTACTGATCATTTGTGCCAAGTTATTTAAAAATCCCTGCAGGGGTTGTAACGTTACGGCCCGGACACACAATTGCGTATCTATTTTTGACCTATGAACTTCAAGTGTGACCTTGACCTTTGAGATACGGACTGGGATTTGCGCGCGACACATCGTCTTGTTATGGTAATCACTTGTGCCAAGTTATTTAAAAATCCCTGCAGGGATTGTGGCGTTACGTTCCGGACACGAAATTGCGTACCTGTGTTTGACCTATGAACTTCACGTATGACCTTGACCTTTGAGGTACGGACCTGGGTTTTACGCGCGACACATCGTCTTGTTATGGTTATCACTTGTGCCAAGTTATTTAAAAATCCCTGCAGGGGTTGTGATGTTACTATCCGGAAACGAAATTGCGTACCTTTTTTTGACCTATGAACTTTAAGTGTTACCTTGACCTTTGAGGTACGGACCTGGGTTTTGTGCGCGACACATTGTCTTGTTATGGTGATCACTTGTGCTAAGTTAATTAAAAATCCACGCAAGTATTTTGAAGGTACAGTCCGGACACGAACTGCGGAATGACGGACGGACGGACGGACAGACAGACAGACGGACGTTACGATTACCATATGCCCCCGAAACCTTTTCGGGGGCATAAAATTACGCTGGAAGTCATTATTACATTGCACTGGCTTGTACACACAACTTCTAGACTCACTTGATAAGCGATTGACGCTGTGTGTTGATGCATCTTTGCTGCAATAATTATAACATGGTCATACTAGCACTCAGAATAACATTCAAACCAAGCTCTGTATTCAAAATCACTTGGTGTATGTTTATAACGAATATCGATCTCAGAGCCAGCTCTTTATTCCACCCCAGCTCGATATTCAAAATCACTTGGTGTATGTTTATAACGAATATCGATCTCAGAGCCAGCTCTTTATTCCAACCAAGCTCGATATTCAAAATGACTTGGTATATGTTTAAAACGAATATCGATCTCAGAGCCCCAGCTCTGCATTCATAATGCCTTGGTGTATGATTAAAACGAATATCGATCTCAGAGCCAGCTCGAAATTCAAAGCCAGCTCTGCATTCAAAAACACGTTTTGTATGTTTATAACGAATATCGATCTCAGAGCCATCTCTGTATTCAAACCCAGCTCTGCATTCACAATGCATTGGTGTACGTTTACAACGAATATTGCAGAGCCAGCTCGAAATTCAAGCACAGCTCGCTATTCAAAATGACTTGGTTCACGTTAAAAACGAATATCGCTCTCAGAGCCAGCTCGAAATTCAAACCCAGCTTTGTATTCAAAACCCTTAATGAATATCGATATCAGAGCCAGCTCTTTATTCCAACCCAGCTCGATTTTCAAAATGACTTGGTATATGTTTAAAACGGATATCGATCTCAGAGCCAGCTCTGTATTCAAACCCAGCTCTGCATTCATAATGCCTTGGTGTATGATTAAAACGTATATCGATCTCAGAGCCAGCTCTGTATTCCAACCCAGCTCTGCATTCAAAATTACTTGGTGTATGTTTATAACGAATATCATTTCAGAGCCAGCTCTCTATTCAAACCAAGCTCTGCATTCAAAATGCCTTGGTGTATGTTTATAACGAATCGATCTCAAAGCCAGCTCTTTATTCATACCCAGCTCGATATTCAAAATGACTTGGTATATGTTTAAAACGAGTATCGATCTCAGAGCCCCAGCTCTGCATTCATAATGCCTTGGTGTATGATTAAAACGAATATCGATCTCAGAGCCAGCTCTGTATTCCAACCCAGCTCTGCATTCAAAAGTACTTGGTGTATGTTTAAAACGAATATCGATCTCGGAGCAAGCTCTGCATTCAAACCCAGCTCTGCATTCAACATGATTTGGTGCATGTTTAAAACGAATATCGATATCAGAGCCTGTTCTGCAGTCAAACCCAGTTCTGCATTCAGAATGACTTTGTGCATATTTATAACTAATATCGATCTCAGAGCCAGTTCGAAATTCAAACCCAGCTATGCATTCAAAATGACTTGGTGTAGGTTTTAAACGAATATCGATCTCAGAGCCGGCTCGAAATTCAAACGCAGCTCGATATTCAAAATGCGTTGTTATACGTTTAAAATGAATACCGATCTCAGAGCCAGCTCGAAATTCATGCAAGCTCGATATTCAAAATGACTTGATTCACGTTAAAAATGAATATCGATCTCAGAGCCAGCTCGAAATTCAAAGCCAGCTCTGCATTCAAAAACACGTTTTGTATGTTTATAACGAATATCGATCTCAGAGCCATCTCTGTATTCAAACCCAGCTCTGCATTCACAATGCCTTGGTGTACGTTTACAACGAATATTGCAGAGCCAGCTCGAAATTCAAGCACAGCTCGCTATTTAAAATGACTTGGTTCACGTTAAAAACGAATATCGCCCTCAGAGCCAGCTCGAAATTCAAACCCAGCTTTGTATTCAAAACCCTTAATGAATATCGATATCAGAGCCAGCTCTTTATTCCAACCAAGCTCGATATTCAAAATGACTTGGTATATGTTTAAAACGGATATCGATCTCAGAGCCAGCTCTGTATTCAAACCCAGCTCTGCATTCATAATGCCTTGGTGTATGATTAAAACGAATATCGATCTCAGAGCAAGCTCTGCTTTCAAAACCAGTTCTGCTTTCAAAATTACTTGGTGTACGTTTAAAACGAATACCGATCTCAGAGCCAGCTCGCAATTCAAACCCAGCTCGATATTCAAAATGACCTGGTTCACGTTTAAAACGAATACCGATCTCAGAGCCAGCTCGAAATTCAAACCCAACTCGATACTCAAAATGACCTGGTGACACGTTTAAAACGAATATCGATCTCAGAGTCAGCTCGAAATTCAAACCCAGCTCTGCATTCAAAATGTCTGGTTATACGTTTAAAACGAATATAGATCTCAGAGCCAGCTCGAAATTCAAATCCCACTCCGTATTCAAAATGCCTTGTTATACGTTTAAAACGAATATTGATCTCAGAGCCAGCTCGAAATTCAAACCCAGGTCGATATTCAAAATGACTTGGTTCATGTTTAAAACGAATATCGATCTCAGAGCCAGCTCGAAATTCAACCCAGCTCTGCATTCATAATGCCTTGGTGTATGTTTAAAACGAATATCGATCCCAGAGCCAGCTCGAAATTCAAACCCAGCTCTGTATTCGAAATGCCTTTTTATACGTTTAAAACGAATATCGATCTCAGAGCCAGCTCAAAATTCACACCCAGCTCTGCATTCAAAATGACTTTGTGTATGTTTAAAACGAATATCGATCTCAGAGCCAGCTCAGCTTTCAAACACAGCTCTGCATTCTCGGTTTACAACGAATATCGATCTCGGAGCCAGCTCTGCATTCAAACCCAGCTCTGTATTATGTATGCCTTCTTATAAGTTTAACCGAATATCGATCTCAGAGCCATCTCTGTATTCAAACCCAGCTATGCATTGATAATGCCTTGATGTACGTTTAAAACGAATATCGATCTCAGAGCCAGCTCGAAATTCAAACCCAACTCGATAATCAAAATGACCAGGTTCACGTTTAAAACGAATATCGATCTCAGAGTCAGCTCGAAATTCAAACCCAGCTCTGCATTCAAAATTACTTTGTGTATGTTTAAAACGAATATCGATCGCAGAGCCAGCTCGAAATTCAAATCCCACCCGTATTCAAAATGTCTTGTTATACGTTTAAAACGAATATCGATATCAGAGCCAGCTCGAAATTCAAACCCAGCTCGATATTCAAAATGACTTGGTCCACGTTTAAAACGAATATCGATCTCAGAGCCAGCTCGAAATTCAACCCAGCTCTGCATTCAAAATGACTTTGTGTATGTTTAAAACGAATATCGATCTCATAGCCAGCTCGAATTTCAAACCCAACTCTGTATTCAAAATGCCTTTTTATACGTCTAAAACAAATATTGATCTCAGAGCCAGCTCGAAATTCACACCCGGCTCTGCATTCAAAATGACTTTGTGTATGTTTAAAACGAATATCGATCTCATAGCCAGCTCGAATTTCAAACCCAACTCTGCATTCAAAATGCCTTTTTATACGTTTAAAACAAATATCGATCTCAGAGCCAGCTCGAAATTCACACCCAGCTCTGCATTTAAATGACTTTGTGTATGTTTAAAACCAATATCGATCTCAGAGCCAGCTCAGTATTCAAACACAGCTCTGCATTCAAAATGACTCGGTGTAAGTTTAAAACGAATATCCATCTCAGAGCCAGCTCTGCATTCAAACCCAACTCTGCATTCATAATACCTTAGTGTATGTTTATAACGAATATCGATCTCAGAGCCAGCTCGAAATTCAAACCCAGTTCTGCATTCAAAATGACTTTGTGTATGTTTAAAACGAATATCGATCTCATAGCCAGCTCGAATTTCAAACCCAACTCTGCATTCAAAATGCCTTTTTATACGTTTAAAACAAATATCGATCTCAGAGCCAGCTCGAAATTCACACCCAGCTCTGCATTTAAATGACTTTGTGTATGTTTAAAACCAATATCGATCTCAGAGCCAGCTCAGTATTCAAACACAGCTCTGCATTCAAAATGACTCGGTGTAAGTTTAAAACGAATATCCATCTCAGAGCCAGCTCTGCATTCAAACCCAACTCTGCATTCATAATACCTTAGTGTGTGTTTATAACAAATATCGATCTCAGAGCCATCCCAACTCTGCATTCATAATGCCTTGGTGTACGTTTACAACGAATATCGATCTCAGAGCCAGCTCGAAATTCAAACCCAGCTCTGTATTCAGTATGCATTCAAACACAGCTCTGCATTGATAATGCCTTGGTGTACGTTTAAAACGAATATCAATCTCAGAGCCAGCTCGAAATTCAATCCCAGCTGTGTATTCAGTATGCCTTCGTATAAGTTTAACCGAATATCGATCTCAGGCCTAGCTCGACATTGGAAACCCAGCTCGATATTGAATGTCGATCTACGATCTACGATCCCACAGCCAACTTGACACAGCTAACGGTAGGTCCCTTGAGTGACAGTGGTATTTCTGACGTGTGCATATCTGTTGAAAGTACGTACACTTATGAAGACCTTACGCTAGAAGTCATTAATACTTTGCATGGCGTGTACGCGAAACTTCTGGCTCACTTGATAAGCGAGGAATGTTATGTTAACACTAAACATAGTCAAGAGGACTTGTTTAATGGATAACACAATAAATAAGTCATACTTATGTTGTTAAAATAATTATGTTCAGAAAATGAAAAATGAAACGTTTCCGACCTATTTTTGTGATGACAAACTTCTATGGATCTGGAACAGAAATCACAGTTTTCGGTGTAACAATTGAATTATAAATAAGGTTTTACGACACCGAAACAAAAGATATATTATATGGCGTCATGACAGAAACTTCACAACCACGGAGAAGCAAGAATTAATGAAACTCCGACTTGTAAAACTCTATTAATCACTGCTTACGATCATGCGCAGTCCAAGCAGTGGTATCAATTTTTGGTCTTAATAACCACCCCGGAACCATATGGGTCTC
This sequence comes from Cyrtodaria siliqua, assembly GCA_037043455.1. Taxonomy (NCBI): domain Eukaryota; kingdom Metazoa; phylum Mollusca; class Bivalvia; order Adapedonta; family Hiatellidae; genus Cyrtodaria; species Cyrtodaria siliqua. Next base: position 14,550 of record JAWPHD010006183.1, on the reverse strand, counting down.
TTGCGGTATAAGTCAAAAAGGTAGGTCAGTGTTGATAACAATGACCTAATTTTATGGGAATAGATTGAAGTCATCAATATATTACTATGTATGAATTGAAAAAACAATAGTAGAAATCATAGGAAAGTTACTAATTACCTTTTAGCTGTGATCGAAACGGCTGAATTCATTCCACATGGAAAATGGACGCGATGTTTGCACAATATATTAACATATAAACATAGTCAAGTTGACATGTTTAATACATAACACAATAAATAATAAGGTATACACTTACGTTTTTAACAAAAATTTGTTTAATAAATGAAAATGAAAACTGTTCCTACCTGTTTTTGTGATGACTGTAAACGTGCATCTAGAACAGAAATCATTTTTTGCGGTAAAATAGCTGAATTATATATTTTGTTTTATGGCATCGAAACACAAGAAAGGTTATATGGTGCCGTGACGGATATGAATTTCTGAATCCAATACATAAAACTATGAAGGATGGATTCAGAAACTACACAACCGATGGAGAAACAAGAGTTAATGAAACTCCAACTTGTAAAACCCTACTAATCACCTCTTATGCTCATGGAAGTTTCAGTTCAAGCAGTGGTATCAATTATTCGTCTAACTGACCACCCCGGAACCACACGGATCTCTTGCGTTATAAGTCAAAAAGGTAGGTCAATGTTGGTAACAATGACCTAATAGGAATAGATTGATGGCATCAATATATTACAATATGTATGAATTGTAAAAACAGTAGAAACCATTGTATCACTGGTCACGTCACTGTCGTCGCAGTGACCTGTATGGTTTGGCACAACACTGGCAAATTTTCGTTAGTTTAGGCGGTAAAGAAGTGAGGACTATTTTACTTTACTATATATACTATATACATGTTTAAGACTAAATCTTGAATATATGTAACGTTTACTGTTTTAAGTAATGAAGCAATTTATAGTAGATAACTAAAAAGAAATATAAAAAGATCGGACAGGGAAAGTAGCCTTCAAGGAGGACATTCAGCCACAAAACACAGAAGAAACAAACACGCAAACAGACAAACAAGAAGGCAAAGGTAATAATAAATACAAACGAAATCACAAACACAAAAGGGTTGACAATAGGGCTACCGCCTTGGAACGGTCAGTGGCAAAGTAGGCCACTGAGTGTTTAAACCGGTTCTATAGGGTGCACCAAACCTCACACATACCCTACTGTCATCCCATTAAAACAGGACAGTGTAAATAAAGAAATCCCCGCCATGATCTAATCTCTAACCAACAAGGCAGCAACAATAGGCAATATAAGTAACACACAAATATGCTCGTGTAAATATAATACAAAACAACAATAGCCTAGAAAGCCACAATGAAGGTACTCAATGACTTGGCAGAAGCCAGAGCAACAATAGAATAAACCATTAAGGGCACGACAAGAAATATCATAGACAAACATCAAACGCCACCGTCCCAATGGGCTTTAGGTAGGCGTCATCATAGGGTCCACAGCCTGTCCGGTCATCGTACAATTAAAGAGCAAAGCATAGTGGCGAACTGTAAAAGGGTCCATCACCAAGCATGCAGTACGTTGCAAAATGATAGGGTCATAACCTCTTTTGATAAACTTTTTAACAAGTTTAACAAAGATAGTATGAAAGTGATCATGACCAAGAATCTTACGAAGTTTATAAATCACAAGATCAGGGTTACGATAATAACATTTTGCAAAGGTTTTACGAAGTTTATGGTAACAGTAACCCTGATTGAGTAGCTTTTTAGTTATACAAAGATTACGAATATTAAAGTCCTCAACTCGAGTACAAGCTCTTGAAAAACGAATAAGTTGAGATACATACAACCCATAAGAAGTTGCTCGGGGAACATCCCCGTCCAAGTGGGGATAATTAACAATGTCAAAATTAAAATCATCTCTCTTGTCATAGATTTTGCTAATTATTTCACCATTTTCAATCGAGAGATCTAAATCAAGAAAAGGTGCGTTATTATCAGATATACTGGCGTTGTTAAGCTGAAGTTCTTTAGGATAAATATTATTAACCATAGTTTGAAAGAAAATAAAGACAAATATATTGTTTAAGCTAGAAAATATGAAAAAATAAAAAATAGAAAAATAAAGACAAATATATTGTTTAAGCTAGAAAATATGAAGGTACCTATTCGCACTCGATGTCGAAATAGTCCGGTTGTAAACAAAATCCCATAGTTATTTTATGTTTAATTACACTAAATCAGCCGGATGTGCTCGCCTGGTGCAGTCGAAAGTATTTCTGTATTAAAGAGTGCTGATATTTTTTTCTTTAAAAACTTTTTTAGTGCAATTTCCTGTTATTTTTTGGCTGCAACTATATTCTGGACATGTTGCTGATATTTGAAAAGGGAGCTCATCATGTTTTTGACAGTTTTTGATATAAATTTCAGAAGTGAAAGTAGACAGGGTACGACATTGCAAGGCGTAAAAATAGCTTTGACCTTTGACCCACAGCTGAAGAAATGTTTCTAAGAAGGTATTAAACCCCCTTTTTCCTTGTTGATGTTTAATAGCAGACATGCTTATTTACATGATAAAGTAATAAATACTAATAAAGGTGATCCTTTGGGAGCAACAAACACAATTAAGAGAATAAAGCAGCAGACTCGGTTTATTGAGTCTGTTCATGAGAAGTAATGAAAGAAGCAACACCACTCACGCCCACTAGCACCGGCTTAAGCGGTATTCTACTTCAAAGCCACCTATATTGGGCTCGTTGGTCCCAAAGGACCAGTAAAAATAACACTACTGATTCGTAGCACGGGGAGACTTTTTACAGCCGCCACACTGCACTAAACGAACGCTAGTGTGAATGTTGACAAATACTAATAAAGGTGGTAAGTTTCCCAGAATTTTAATCAGGTTTGAGTTTTTAATCGGTTGTCAACATTCTAACTTTACTATGGAAGGGGCATGGAGAGGAAAAAAATCATATTCAGAATTTTAGACTATTTTAGGGTGTTTTTGGTAACTTTCCCTAAACATTTCTGATTTTCTCTAAAAATTTGATATTTTTCATTTTTATGAATTTGTGTTAAAGATATTTTTGCAAAATATGTGGTATACATACTCAGGGATGCGAAACAAAGCCAAATGATCGACTCGATTTAGTGCATGGTCAAGTGCAGGTAAATCACAATAATTTCAAGTCAAAGTCATTCAGCATTGCAAAACAAGTCAAAATGTTCTTTTATTAAGTTGTTGGATTGAATCGATGAGTTTAATTAAAAAACACAAAAAATATTCCATTTAGAGTGAAAGTACACAGATGAGTGCGGAAGCGCCGTCTGGTGGGATAAAATGTAGAAGAAAGTTATTACCTTTTAGCTGTGATCGAAACGGCGAATTCAATCCACAAATAAAATGGACGCGATGTTTGCGTCCATATAAACGTACACTAATTATCATATAAACATATTTTAGTGGGCATGTTTAATCGATAACACAATAAATAATACTAGTAAGGTACAATTACGTTGTTAACAAAATTATGTTCAGAAAATGAAAAATGAAAACGTTTCCTACCTGTTTTCGTGATGACAAACTTCTAGGACCGCATCTAGAAGATACATCGTAGTTTGTGGTGTAACAACAGAAGTATACCTTGCCATGGCTTGTACACGCAACTTCTAGGCTCACTTGATAAGCGAATAACTGTGTTTTAATGCAGGTTTGCTGCAATAATCATAACAATGGTCATACTAACAATCAGAATAACATGCCAACATATGATACATATTCTATACGTAATAATGTTATAAATAATAAGCATTTGGAAAATCTAGTCGCAGCAAGAGCAAAGTTATCTATATTTCTTCTATACTGAAAGGAAAAAGAAACGCAGGGTGCGTATTTCCGCTATATATTGCATATACAACACACTTAATTCCATATATATTCCAAGGAAATCCCAAGATGTTTTTTAAAAAAAAAAGTGCAGTTAGTTAGAGAAAGGACACACCTGTGATGTTGTAGACGTTTTAATCACAGTACACGTTGTAACAAGAAATTGATAAATGCTGAAGTTCCTCTTTGAAAAATTGAGCCAGTTCAGTACTGTATTTAATGTTAAGTGATTGGAACATTTAAAGCCTAAGTTTTTTTTTAAATTTCGATTACCAAATGAATGGTAATCCATTTATTCACCCCGTAATAGGTTTGTGAGGGTCGGGGTGGGCCACAGGTTTGTGAGGGTCGGGGTGGGCCACCCCTCAACAACCGTACATATATATATGTAATATGCATCATATTTATATATAAACAGTTTTCACATATACTTACATACAAAAATGCATATCATAATTAGAAGCTGTATAAATGGGGAGTTTTTTTTAAAACATCTTTACAATTTCAAAAGAAGATTTAAAATACACATTTCTGAAAGAGGGACACCGAGGATCTTTCAAAAGTTTTATTTACAAATAAACCAGATAGCTGTATGTCCCTTTTACACTTGAAAGCAGAAAAAAATTATAATTGTCAAGATATTTATTTTGCTACTTTAATACCCCTTCAATGATAATTGTAAAGATGTTTTTTTTTGTTTGTTTTTTTTAAAACCCAGCATATATATTTTACCTAAAAAATGATTTAACATAGATAAGTGCAAAGATAAAATAATCAAGTACGAATGTTTCAGTTTTTATACAAATCCACACACTATCTCTGCTGAGTTTTACTATAGTTGATTGTGTGAAAAAAATGCTGTTATCCAAAAAAAACATATATAAAGAAAAGACAATATCTATCTATGGAGGTGTGACTCTTCATTATTCAGTGGGAACAGCGGGGAACATAATTTAGCTTGGGAACTTTTTTTTTTTTTCTATATCAAAGATTAGAAGAAAAAAAATAAGATAGATGTGTTGCACAGTGTAACTTAAAAATTAAGACAAAAAACTAATTAAGTAGAGATTTATAAGTCGACCAAGGTTTTTCAAATTTATCAAATGCAATACTTTTAATTGCATTTATTTTTTCAGTTTGATATATGTACTTAATTTGTGGTTTGAAATTTATGAAGAGTGGCAATCTTCCATCTAACTTACATTTAGATATGAAGTAATTTGCATGCAAAATTAATTAATTTAAAACAATATCATATTGACTAGACCCAACTATGATTTCTTTTATAGTCCATTCCGGTTGGATTATTATATTAGTATCATTGCAAGTTATCTTAAAAATATCCCAAAATGTTTTAATATATACATCCCAAAATAAATGTGTAATGGTTTCTGGAGACTCTGTACAAAAGCTACAATAATTATAATTTTTTATCTTCATTTTTGTCAAAAGGCTGTTTGTAGCAGTAGTTCTATGGTTTATTTTTGCCTGAAACCATTGTAACCTGGTGTCTTTTGTACATTTGATAGGTATTTTGAATAAGTCCTTCCATTCTCTGTCTATATTTAAACCATATTGCCCCCATTTGGCTATAGATGTTGGATGTACATTTGATTTATTAAGTATATCATAAATGGAACGACAGCCTTTCTGTGAGCTTGTTATAAGGGACACTACTGATGGGCAAACTGGATTTTCTAAATTAATGGCAAGATGAGAGAAATTTTGTTTTTGAAGGTAGTCCCGTATTGCTGCAGTCATACCTTCATATTCTAAAAAATGTGACTGTGCAGCAAACTTTTCGATAAATAGTGTAAAAGAGAGAAGATTACCATTGTTATCCATTATATCATTAATAAATAAAATACCTTTATCATACCATCTTTTATAAAAAGCATATGATCTTCCAATCGTAATGTTATTATTGTACCATAATGGTTGTGTTAAGAAATCTTTCCATGACAGTGATTTTTTAACATCTAGTAAGATGTTAAGACTTGTGTAAACATCCTTCCAGAAAGGATTGCCTATTTCTTGCACGTTTTTCTTTACATAATCTTTACCGAAAAATAGCATATTGGTGGTGAATGGGTACATATGTTTATGGATTTCCATACATTTTTTGTTTCCAATCAAAAGTCTTCTAATCCACGTTAATTTCAGAGAATATATGAACTGTTTAATATTGATCATTCTAAGTACACCATAATCATAGTCTTGAGTTACAACAGATCTCTTTATTTTGTCTGGGTTGTTATTCCAGAGGAAATTAAAACACATTTTTTGCAACAGTGTGACCTGTTCCTCAGGTGGATTAGGTAATGATGAAAATAAATGATTTAACTTTGGTAGGGCTAAGCTTTTTATAACAGTGATTTTTCCAAAAGGTGCGAGTATTCTTTTTGAACAGGACATTAGTAATGATTTAATTTCGTTTATTTTCCTATCATAATTTAAGGCAATTTATTTAAAGCCTAAGTTTGCTCACCTGCTTGAGCCAAATGCGCATTCTTATGGGGCGCCGTATTACTTTTTAATACCATTTGGTGATATCACCTATTCGAATCAGTGATATCACTGATTCAAATAGGTGATATCACGCATTCAAATAGGTGATATCACCGATTCATTCTGAATGCGTGATATCACCTATTGAATGGGTGATATCACCTATTCGAATCAGTGATATCACTCATTTGAATCAGTGATATCACTTATTCAAAACGAATGAGTGACATCGCCCATTCGAATAGGTGATATCACTGATTCGAATAGGTGATATCACCCATTCAGTAGGTGATATCACCCATTCATTTTGAATGAGTGATATCACCTATTCGAATCAGTGATATCACCGATTACCGATTCAGAAATAAACTTTATATAAATGATTGATTCCATCGAGGGTCCGTGTAACAAAATATACGGACCAACACAATCGCTGTCTGTTGCAACATTTGGCGGGCACATTTGGCAGGTTGTTTCGTCATCGGCATATAATGTCCGGCTTTCATGTTATGGTCGCATCAGCTCTTGCAGCAATAGATGCGGACATTTCCCCCCTCCCACATACAGCAGAAGGGTTATACACCCTACCAAACCTACCCCTACAGGGATCGATCCAGAAAATGTGGTACTGCTGCCCCCACCCCCATCCCCCACTCCACCACCACCCCAACCCCGCAAAATATAATTTCATTTTCTATGCCTTTTCTATTATTTGATACAGTAATTCAAGTTGTAAATAAACACACCCTTCACTAATTAAACTGAGAAACACAGTGGACAGTTATTATTTAATTATTACAACTAACCGTTAGCAACACTATATAATACCAGTGACGTATAACGTTCTCCGTGATAATACTCTTGGGGGAAGTCTGTATTTTTCTTGTTGTAAAAACGAATAGGTGATATCACTGATTCGAATAGGTGATATCACTGATTCGAAACGAAAGGGTGATATCACCTATTGAATGAGTGATATCACCTATTTGAATGAGTGATATCACTAATTCGAATAGGTGATATCACCCATTCGTTTTGAAAGAGTGATATCACCTATTCGAATTAGTGATATCACTTATTCAAATAGGTGATATCACCCATTCAATAGGTGATATCACCCTTTCGTTTTGAATCGGTGATATCACCTATTCGAATCAGTGATATTACTGATTCGAATAGGTGATATCACTGATTCGAATAGGTGATATCACTCATTTAAATTTGAATCAGTGATATCACCTATTCGAATCAGTGATATCACTCATTCAAATAGGTGATATCACTAAATTGTATTAAAAAGCAATACGGCGCCTCATACATTCTGACGATAATGAAACTTTAAAGGGGTAACCATTGGTGTGTTCGGTGCTATTTAAACATTCTTTCTAAAGGACAGGCCTAATGTCGCCCTGTACCATTCGATAAGCAGTAGCATATTAAACATACAATATATAGCGGAAATACGCACCCTGCGTTTCTTTTTCCTTTCAGTATAGTTCGCCGTACACGGATTACTTCCCTTGGACAAACAATATCAACACGTATCATTCTCCGTGCCATATAGTGACAGTGACATTTCTGACGTGTGCATCTCTGTTGAAAGTACGTATACATATGAAAAACTTTCACTGTAAGTCATTATCATCCACTCTCGTTCCGACCACGGTAGCAGCAGGACATGTCCATCTACAATTCTACCCATAGCTTATCAGGCGATGTCTCGACACGTCCTGCGGGAATATCAACAACTGTGCCCTGTATACAAGAGATGGGTTTTTTATCTACACCTTTACATAGTTTTAATTTTGTTTACGTTTTAACGTGGAACTAAACAGGGCCGCTTACTGAAACTGTGATGGACTGTTGGGACTGCGATGATCACTGATACCGATGCTGGATAAACCTTGAAACCTTGCGAGATTTACTCCTGTCGTAGATTGTATTCGTAATCTAAGTCTTATACGACGGAGTGGAAAACAGAAGAGCCGATTGTACCGACACGGGCGGTATGAACAGCTGGATTTGGCTATCTGGCTTTTGATGAACTCTCGGCGTGATACGGACTATATTGACTCCATTGGTGTAGAATCAACCCTGCGAGATACACACTGGCGGTGTCCGCTAACATCCAACGGCCAGTGAGTGTAGCCGGAGGAACAATTACCACGTGTGAACTACTAACATGGAGTCCCGTGCACCCGGAGGGACGCTTCTAATCATCTATTGTCTGATTGGCTAAGACGACTTCGAGTCTGCAAATCAGATTGACCTAGTCACACATCTGCAGGCAATCCGATTGGCCATAATCTTCCACAGCAACTTTAATCTTCTTCGAGAAACTTAATCACCTACAGGCAGGGCTATCTACGTTGACTTCTTCACTCCAAGCAAATCTACTACTGTGGTTCTACTCTAAACTTTTGACGAGGGCTGCTGGCTTCCACACCCGGACAATTCTGCACCAATAACCTTCTTCTGAAAAGCTCGCCAAAATGCCCAGTGCCTTAGCGCGAGGGTAAATAACAAGAGCTGTCGGAGAACAGCGCAGCTCGACTATTCGATTTTTCGGAGAATAATAAATTTATAGCTAGTCATATACCAATCAGAAAACAAGGCTACAAACATGTGGGGTGGGGTTGGGAGCACAACATAACTATGTGTAAGAATTGACCAAAACTTCACAGAGTGGGGGTGTTGAGGGCAACATATATGTGTAAGAAGCTATGTAATAATTCACCAAAACAACACAAAAATATGAAGAAAAAAAATTAAAAAATCGAGTTTGAGTGGGGATGGGTAGAGGCGTGGGGTGGGGAGGGCAACATGTGTAAGAATTGACTAAAACAACAAAGAAATATGTAAAAAAAAAAAAAAAAAATCAATGGGCGGGGTGAAAGGTGGGGTAGGTGGTGTGGGGAGGGGGGCAACATATATGTGGTAAGAATTTGACAATAGCAACACAGAAATATGTAAAAAAAAAAAAAAAAGTTTCAAGTGGGGGTGGGGTGGTGGGAGCGGGCGGGGGGTGGAGAGAGGCGGGTGTAGGTGGGGGTGGAGGGGCAATGAAGGGGGCAACAAATATGTGTAGAGAATTGACAACAGCAAAACAGAAATATGTAAATAAAAAAAGTTTCAAGTGGGGGTGGGGTGTGGGGGAGGAGCGGGGGGACAGGCGGGAGTGGGTTGGGGCGGGGGGAGGGGGCAAAATATATGTGTAAGAGAATTGACTAAAACAACAAACAAACAAATGTAAAAAAAAAAAAATCAAGTGGGGGGGGGGGTGGGGAGGGGGGAGAGGCGGGGTTGGGATTGGGTGGATGGGAAGTTTGCAACATATATGTGTAAGAGAAATGACTAAAACAACACAGAAATATGTAAAAAAACAACAACAAAATTAGATTTTCAAGTGGGATTGGGGTGGGATTGTGGGGAGCGGGGTGGGGAGTGGGGGGATGGGATGGGGCAACATATATGTGTAAAAATTGACTAAAACAACAAAGAAATATGTAAAAAAAAAAAAAAAAAGTCTGGGGCGGGTAGGTAGGGGGTTGGGGTGATGGGGGTGAGAGGCGGGGAGTGCAGTTGGGGGTTTGGGGAAGGGGTGGTGGCAACTTATGTTGTAAGAATTGACCTAAACAACAAACAGAATATGTAAAAAAAGATAAAAAAGATTCAAGTGTGGGGCGTGAAGGGTGGGGTGATGGGGTGAGAGGCGGGTGGGGGGGGGGGGGGGGGGGGGTTGGGGGGAGGGTTGCAACATATATTTGTAAGAACTGACAAAAGCAACACAGAAATATGTAAAAAAAAAAAAAAGTGTTCAAGTCAGGGGCGGGGTGCGGTGGGGGTGAGGGGCAGGGGTGTGGGGGTGGTGGGGGCAGGGAGGGTTGCAAACATATATGTGATAAGAATTGACTAAAACAACACAGAAATATTAAAAAAAAAAAATCAAGTGTGGGGCGTGGTAGGGTGGTGTGATTGGGTGAAAGGCGGGGGTCGGGTGGGGGCGGGGAGATGGTGCCTTGGGGTGGGGTGTCATAGTTAAATACACGAAGAACTCAATTGCATTGTCATTTTTCGGTATTTTTGCAACATAACTTGGTATACTCATAATCGTCCTATGAAATATAAGGGGGTTGAACGGGAGGGTTGCAACAGTATTTGTATGTAATGAATTTGACAAAACTCACTGAAATATGTAAAAAATAAAAAAAGTTTCAAGTCGGGGGCGGGGTGGGGGTGAGGGGGGAGGTGATGGGAGTGAGAGGGCTGTAGGGGGTTGGGGTTGTGGGGGGGTGGAGGAGTTGCAACATATATGTGTAAAGACCTGGACAAAAACAACACAGAAATATGTAAAAATATAAAAATCAAGTGTGGGGCGTGGTGGGAGGGGTGATGGGGTTGAGAGGCGGGGGGTGGGGGGCGGGGTGTTACGGAGAGGGTTGCAACATATTTGTGTAAGATTTGCAAAGCTCGACAGAAAGTATTGTAAAAAAAAGTAAAAAAAAGTTTCAATGTCTGTGGCAGGGGTGGGTTGGGAGTGGGGAGGTGATGGGGTGAGAGGCGTGAGGGGGGGGTGGGGGGGGTTGGGCGGGGAGGGAGGGTTGCCAACATATATTTGATACGAATTGACCTAAAACAACACAGAATATGTAAATAAAGGTGTGGAAGGGGGTAGCGGGGCGGGGGCAGGGGGGGTATGAGGTTGGGCGGGGGGGGGTAGTGGGGGAGGAGGGAGCCCATGACCCAATATGGGTGAAGTATAAGATGCATAATTGCTATAACAATCCCAAACCAAATTATAAGATATATACATGCTTACATGCAAACCTAGATCTGCATTTATTGAACATTTATAAGGGCCATCTTACAATTTGGGTTCCATAGGGGAGCCCAGAATTTGCAGGAAGACAAAATTACTTATCCAACCCTTTACAACATACCTATTAGGGAAACCTAATTTCAAATTTAGTTCAGCTATGGACAAAACAATGTAAGAGAATATACTGAACCTGTCAACACAGCTTACACACAAAATTTGATGTGAAACACAGACATATTTTAAGGCTATCATAAGTTGGGTTCCATGGGAGCCCAGGGGTTACAGGAACCCAAAATAATTAAGCATGCCCTTACCGATATTGCTATAAGAAAGCTAATGGCCAAATTTGGTTGTGCTAGGGTAAGAATTGCAAGAGATATAGACTTGTAAACACAGCTTACACGCAAAAATTTTATGTAATATGGGACACATTTTATGGGCTATCATAATTTGCGTTTCATGGGAGCCCATGGATTACAGGATCCAAAATTGCTATGCAGCCTTAAGATAATGCTATACAAGGAAGCCCATTGAACAAATTTTGGTTGTGGTAGTGATAAGAAATGTAAGAGATAGAGACTTGGTAAACACATGCTTCACGCAAACCTTGATGTGGGGACGCAGACGCCGACTCCCAACGCCGACGCCGACGCCGGGGTGATTACATAGCTCTCTTATTCTTCGAATAGTCTCGAGGCTTAAAACGTTGATTGAATTGGAAGTCATTAGTTACCCTTGCATGGCTTGTACACAGCAACTGCTAGGGCTCACTTGCTTAAGCGATTAACGCTCATCTGTGTTCATACAGGTTTTGCTGCAATACTAATAACAAGGGTCATACTAACAATCAGAATAACATGCAGATAATATGAACGTATTCTATACGTAATACTTATTATAAAATAATAATCATTGGAATTTCTAGGAGCAGCAAGAGCAAAAAAAAAATTTTTATCCTCTATTTCTTTTATTTCCTATTATACGGTTTACGTCCCTTGGACAAACAATCTCAACACATATTCATTCTCTGTGCCATAGTGTGAGACAGTGGCATTTCCGACATGTGACATCCCTGTGAAAGTACGTATACACATGAATCCTTACGCTGCAAAGCTGGCTTGCCATGGCTTGTACATGCAACTTTTAGGCTCACTTGATAAGCGATTAACGCTCTAGTGTTGATGCAGGGTTGCTGGCAATAATACATAACAATGGTCATACCTACAACACTCAGAATAACATGCCAGAATAAATTGATACGTATTCTATACGTATTACTATTTAAATAATAATTCATTGGAATTTCTAGATGCAAGCAAAGACGAAATTTACTCTATTTCTATTATTTCCTATTAATACGGATTACGTCCCTTGGACAAACAATCCTCAACACATATCATTCTCTGTGCCATATGAGTGACACGTGGCATTTCCCGACATGTGCATCCCTGTTGAAAGTACGTATACACATGAAATCCTACGCTGCAACAGTGGCGTGCCATGTGCTTGTACATGCAAATTTTAGGCTCACTTGATAAGCGATTAACGCTCAGTGTGATGCAGGGTTGCTGCAATAATCATAACAATGGTCAGAACTAAAAATCAGAATAACATGCCAGATAACTATGATACGTATTCTATAGGTAATTACTATAGAGAAATAATAATCAATTGACAATGTAGCGCAGCAAGACAAGTTATCTCCTGTTTCTTTATTTCCCCGTACACGGATTACGTCTCTTGGATAAACAATCCCAAAACGTATCATTCTCCGTGCCATATGAGTGATAATGGCATTTCTGACGTGCGCATCCTCTGTTTGAAAGTAAGTATACATAGTAAAAACTTACGCTAGGAAGATCATTGTTACATTTGCAAGGTCCTTGCACAAGCAACTTCTAGAGCTCACAGCATACTAGAAGGATACATCGTAGTTTGATGTGTGTAACAACTGAATTATACCTTGCATGGCTTGTACACGCAACTTACTAGGCTCACTTGATAAGCTATTAACGCTTTGTGTTGATGCACAGCTTGGCTGCAATAATCATTAGCAATGGTCATACTAAAAACAGAATAACATGCCCAGGTAATATGATACCTAATCGAATACGTAATAATATTTTAACAATAATCATTTTGGACATATATAGGAGCACAGCAAGATATCTCCTATTTCTTCTAATTTTAAAGTAAAGAATAAACACGAGAGTTACACATACTTATTTCTCTCACTGCAACTAAGCAAACTTATAAAAAAAAAAAAACAACGAAAGCTAAAATTGTACTCAATTTATCTTTGTTTACATGGTACATAGGTAATTTTAGGACCAAGTGTCTGCAACGGACCGCCGAATTTTCACAGTAAACAAAACATAAATATCAAATAAGAGCTTTAAAACACACAACGTTCCTGGTTAGTTTCTATTACGAATTTAATTCTAAAATCATAAATTTAACTAAACGCTTAGGACGTGTTAACCCGGCCAGTCCGTCCAGAACATGAAATGACCAGACTTCAAACACACGCGACCCACTCACGTGAACTGACCATTACATCTGCGCAATCAGGACGACGGCGTATGGTTTATATAACTTGCTTACACCCATTGAGGAGAAAATAATGTATGTCTTATTCAGTCCGTTCAAACGGGAATAAATTATATGAAATATCAGTTTTGTGTCGACTATACATGGTAGATTTTAGCGGGCACATGCCCGTGCTTCTCAATGTGATATCGGGATCGTGCGACACGTGCTAGGGTTGAGCTACATCTCTCGCTACTAGTAGTATTGCTTGGGCAAGTCTATCGCACTTGAACAGGGCATAAACAATAGGGCGGATCATGGTCATACGAGATGTAGAGTACACATGTCAAATACACTACACACACCACAACGATGATGTCAAGAGTTATTGCAAACGCAGACTTCTTTCTCCTCACATTCCTCTTTACAACTCTTTATTATATAATATATATAAAAGGGTATGATAATGGGACCTTTTGGAAACGGCCCCCGAGCACAGACTCATACGATATATTTGCAGTCTCGGTTTATGGATTGAGACAGTCATGAGCGGTAGTGAAATATGCCAGCTACCGCTCACGCCCTCCTATCCACGGGTTGAGCAGAACTCAATATTCACAATATTCATAAAAATCAACACTACAAAATGTTAACCATCCCGAAGATGGCAAGCATATGGCGGTGGATATAGCTTGTCTTCAATATGTATTGGTAAGTTTAGACGTTGTTGCCGGTGGTTTGGTGATTTTGTTACCAGAACTAGAGGTCCAGAGTTAAAATCCTATCCAAAGTCTTAATATTTAACG